>OZ059904.1:9397030-9577030 GCA_964057215.1 Oscheius myriophilus
CGTCGCTGGCAGAGTATAGTCCACCATCTAATGCGAAGGGGCATTCACGAGTTGACAATCGAACGAGTGAGTTAATCATTTTCTGTTCTCTGTGTTTCTGTGACAGAGAACAGAAAAAGAGGAAGTTGAATTCTTTTGTGCAAACGCGTCAAGAGCCACTAAAACCACTCAAACCAGTTTACAGTAAGGAATGCAAAAACAAACCGGGTAAACTGATACCGAAGCTCTGTTTACTTATGTGAGGTGCGGTGGTCTTTTTTTTCGGATTTCATATCTGATTGCAGAGTTCTTGAAAAATCAAAATTTCTGGCTTCGAATTTACGAACTTCGAACTTCCGTGGCTATGAGCTACTTTTCTGATATTTCCTTTAATCAGAAAATTAGATCAACGTCAGTTTTGCTTTAGCAAAGCACAGACTATGATTCTCGTCTTCTGTGGCGACACGGTCATGTAAGTGAAGCTGACCTGAATTGTGTGGTCAATGTGGTTAGAAAAGGAATGAAGTTGTAGCTAATGTTGTTTGGACACTTTGAGTCAGAGTCACAGAAACCAAAAGGTGATGTGGTTTCTGTGACTCTTGTACTTCCATGTCAGTGATAAACTTGTGACTGTTGTGCTACTCATCCCAGTAACAAAAAATCCATTTTGCTGTTGTGGCAGCGGAGCAATATCTTAAAGGAGAAGGACCGCGTAAAAAATTGTCTAAACTTGTGATAAATGAGTAGATCTAATTCTTCTGATTCAGAAAAGTGTCCCATTTTCCCTTTTTAGAGCAAAAGCAATGTACACCTGCACCGGTTGCAGTCCAAAACATATAAATGGGGTATTTTTCGGAATCGTGACAGCGGTATCTATTCAATGAAGTTGTTATTACAAAGATTTGAAAAATTAATTTTACCAGGCCCTTCCCCTTTAAAAGGATAGCGAGGGGCCTATAGTTGCCGCCAAACGGGCATCATTCCAATTTGTGCCTTTATTCTCTGTTGATGTTCAATTAGATTACGATTTTATGCTAATCTATCATCAACAGAGAATACTGGAATTAAATTGGCATGATGCCCGTTTGGCGTCAGCTATATCCATTTTGTTTTGTGTTGTGTACGGTCACAAAATATGCTAAACACGTAGGAAAAATCGTATATGAATGAAATATTCTAAATAAAAATGCGCAATTGTTTGTTTGCTATAGACAAATAATGTACAGTCTGTTACCAACGGACGTGTCCCATTGCAACAGATAAGTTTGGATGACAGTAGTAAACAAACGAAAGTAAGGACCCGCCTCCGATCCAGGTTACAAATGTTGGTACGCCTGGGAAGCAGCATTATTCCTAAGTGCTGGCTTGTTTTCGCCATCTCGTAATTGTGAGACCGAGACAATTTGAAAGTCCGCGGCTGTCACAACTTTTCGCGGTAGGATTAATGACCGCAGTCCTTTAGGAATTGGCCAAATCGTGTTCCGCTTTTCGGAAACAAACCATATGCGTAGAACGTACTGACGCAGAAACCAGATATAACGAAGGAAAATGGGCATAGCGTTCAAAATATAGCCCCCTGACTATCCATTTAAACATATTTGTTCTTGACCCTTTATGAAACAGAAAACACGCTTTGTTGCACAGCTGCTGCTGCTTCTTCTGCACAATACTTTTTGATGTGGTTAGTAGCGGTGGCCCACTAAATCATACTTTTATGTCCAAAATTGCTCTCAGTTTTTCGTAAATTTTTAAGTTCAAAAGAATCGTAACAGCAACTTTGACCATTTAGTTTTCTTTGCGCAGATCTTGTATGTGAATCTAGTTTGTAAAAAAAAACTTTGTTTGTAAAGTTTGTAATAATTTCTTTCAGCTGGGCACTTTCTACCCCTCCGGGCGCCAAATCAAGGCCTTCAAACGACTGAATATCCACTGCCCTGGCGATTCATACGACTTTATGAGCGGTGTTCTCAGAAGGTTTAAACTTCGATTTACTTCATTTCAAATTCCAATTTTCAGATCCCGTCTCTCGATTATGCGAATGACCGTGGATCTAGAATTTCTAGCCAATATTGAAAAAGTTAGTTTACTATTAGTTAATCAATAAATCAATACTTTTTTCAGATTTATGTTAGTAAAGAGGCGAAGAGGAAATACTTCAGCAATGTGGAAGACCTTTGGATGTTGATCGTCTCCTGTCCTGATAATGTGGTTGAGAGGTTCATGTCGATTGAGGGATCTCTCTTCAGTGTGAGTTTTCTTCTAATTAGGAAAGCCACAGGCGCCACAGCGCTGTGGCAGCTGTGGCCGTTGGGTGTTGGTTAGGAGGCCACAATGGGGTAGGAGCGGTAACCGCCGCGGATAAGGCGACAGCATTTGAAATAATAGCCGCTGTTGTTTCAAAGGGCTATTGCAATCAGAGCCACAACACACCACAGAAACTCCAAGAAACCCAATTTTGAAAGTGGCCGTTAAGCCACAACGACTGCAAAAGTGGATATAGCGGCTGTTAAGGAAGCCACAGTAGTCCGAACAGCCACAGCGGTTGCAAAGTGGTCATAGCTGTTCCACAGTGGCCACTGGAGCTTAAATGAAGGCCACAGCGGTTCCAAAGGTTTCCACAACGATTACAAAGGAGGCCACAGTGTTTTTAAAATGACCACAGCCCGCCACAAGCGTACACACCGATCCAAAACAGGCCACAACGGAGCAGCACAAGAAATGGGGTCCATAGCGGTGGTGACGAGGCCACGACACTCCATAAATTATCTAAAGTTGGCCACAGTCTCTGCAAAAGGGACCACATCATTCCACATTCCATAAGTCGCCACACCGGTTACAAAAGAGACCACAGCGGAGAACCGCAATAAAAAGGCTCAGAAACGGTGGCAACAAGGCCACAACACACCACAGTGATGTCCAAAGTTGTCACAAGAGAAAGTAGACCACAGTGTCTTCAATAGTGGCCACAACGATTCCATAGAATAGTTCTAATGAAGCCGCAGCTGTTTAATTACTGTCCACATTTGCTATAGGGAGCCACCGCGGTTTCCAAAAAGGCCACAGCAAGCCGCGGTGGGCCATGTTTGCTTGGAAAAAAACGCTTCTAGGTCACAGCAGCTACTTGTAGACCACAGCTATTTTAAAGGACACCACGGCTATTTCAAGATATTGGAAAAGGCCACAGCTGTTCGAAGGGTGGCCGCAGCGCTACCAAAGAAGGCCACAGCACGCCACAGGAACAACATCGGCTTTGAAGCCACAAGTGTCCGAAAGAGGATCAAATCCAAATGAAGTAACAACTGGTCAAAAGTGCCACAACGGTTACAAGGAAGGCCACATCCAGGTCAAAAGTGGTCCGAGACATCCTATGGAAGCCCACAGAGATTTGGAAGAAGGCCACAACAGTCCCAAGGTCACAGCATTCAGTAAATATTTATTTCAATTATAACAACAGCGATTATAAAAGTAGCCACAGTTGGTTCGAAAAAGGCCACAGCGGCTAAGAATGACCACAATGATTTAGAAGCCACAGCAGGTCCACAAAACGAGACGATAGTCATTTCCAGCCATTGCAATTGGTTACAGCGGTTCGCAGGCGGTTCCAAGGGGTCCAAAATACGCCACAGCTGCCACAGTAAATTCGAAAACTTTTCACATCGGTGCCACTTTTCGATCAATAAAAATCGATCAAAAAATCATTTTTCGGGCGTACCGTAATTAGCGTTTCCTCTATTTTTCGCTGGGCGTGGGCCGCGGCGCCAAGCACCGGTCCTCGGCGCCCTCTCTCTCTCGAGTGAGGAGCACTCCCAGTGACCTTTACACGTCATGTAACAAAACAAGAAACCCCTCGTTCATGTAAGAGGGAGCGAGCCAGACTTTTAAGAACAGAAAACACAAAAATTCATCATCCAGGGGTCGTAAAGACGAAAAATTGCCTCGACAAGTCGTGAAAATTGAGGCAGACATCACGAATTTGGAAACGACCTGACGTTTTCAGGAACTGCAGCAGCTTACTTTGCAAGTGCACATTTTACCTCAGTATCAGGCGAATGTATCGAAGGTGGTGAAGACGTTTTTGGAGCGATACCCTCAGGCGAATATTAATTTGGAGCTACATGCGGAGAAGAGTAAACTTGTGAGTTTGAGAGAGAGAGAGAGAGAGAGAGAGAGAGAGAGAGAGAGAGAGATAAGAGAGCCCAGAGAAACGTCGGAATGTTTGTGTTATCCGCTGGAAACGCGGTTGTTGCGTAAAAACACAGACTGGACGGCGCCAGGCAGTTGTAACAGCACGAGAAACTGATAAACAAAATTATTTTAAATTCATTCTAAAAACCCGATAATCTAGTAATTCCAAGTTTGCAAAAACGTTCTGCGTTCGGGGGGAATCGAACCCCCGTCGAATGCTTGGAAGGCATCCATGCTAACCATTACACCACGAACGCGCCGCCTACGTTACGCTGCGCCTCATAGACTAGACGCGTCTCGTTTATGCTAATGCATCTAATGCTTAAACCCCTATTTACCTCAGAAAATCCCCAAATTCCTTGGAATTTGAGGAAGCAGTGTTATTTATAGTGACCACATGCGGTGTTTGTGCCATCTGCCCCATCGCTTTTCGTTGTTTAGTGTGATTGACACGTGCTCTTTATCTAACTAACGATCTGCGACGTCAAAGTGGGATTAGAATTTGACTCTTGATCTCTGATTTTGGAAATAACACAAAATAAATAGATAAATTTCAGATCTATGAGCAATTGGAAGAATTACCGTCACTCCCCCTCAATAAAATCAAAATTATCTGCACCGACTTCGAACTTCCGCAGCTGAGATTGGACAGACTGTTTAGCATAATGAGAGAGAAGAAAATTCTGGCCAAGAACATTACAATCAGGTAAAACACCGCGTTAAGTGCTTTAAGAACTTGACCTAAAGCGCTTTAGCCTGTTTACGAGCATGTTCATAGAAGATATTAGAGTGACTTAAGAGCATAGTTGTGCCTTCGTTTGGACCGAGATCCAGCTGTACTCGTCGCCCATCGAGCTTGTAATAGCGGCGTCCCCATTTCATCCAGAAAATTCTCTGCGTCTCCATGTTGCGCACGCTCTTTAGCTCGTGCAGGTAAATTCAAACTCTTACCAAGGTCGATGGGCGCGGACTAGAAGAAAATTTATCTAACAACATTATCTTTCTTTTTGTTTCAACGAAAGGTCACACGGCTGATGTTCATGTACGGGCTGCTGGTCGAATTTCTGTAGTTGCTGCAAATCAAGAACGATTCCAAATCGCCCACTGAAGAATACTGGAGAAATTTCATTCGAAGGACATTAGCAATATAAATCTGAAAAAAGGCTAACATTCAAACGAAGTGATTAACTACACGCTCAACGACCTTTCTAACAAGAGGTTAAGAAGAGGCTAAGACATAGCTAAGTGGGATACCGTAATCAAACACGGGATTTCCACGAAAATCGAATTCCCCCCTCCCCCCCAAAATTGCGCTGCCCGTTGGCAACGCGGTCATGAGCAGCCCTTAGAAACGCCCAGGTCCTGACGCGAAAGCGAACACGCACCTGGTCCCGCCGCGATATGAGTAGGTCAGAAAACGCGCTAACTGCGGACGCGCGAGAGAGTGCGCTTTGAAAGGAGGGTGCAGAGAAACCAGCCAAATTAGCGTTTGAGCAGTGTTGCTTTTTTACATGAAATTATCAGGAAGGCCAGTTGTTTTTTGGACACGGACTATACGCAATCGCACATTTGCGTGTACAGTCTTTAGATTTGCAAGTGATGTAGGCGTAATCTTTTGGTCTTTAAGCGAGAAAAGCCAAATATCAGCATTGTATCAACTGACATCTTTGGTTAAGCACTTCAACCTAAACGGTTCAAACGAATTTTTTCTACTTTAGGATTTGCTCCTAAGTACTCTTACCTATTAACCAATCTTAAATGCCGTAAACAACGTTAAGTATCTTAAAGGGGCAATAAGGGACCTTTTCATTTCATTTTCGATCGGATACGGTCGGAAATTATGCGAATGAACTATGCAAAATTGTCTCGCACCCTCCTCATTTTCACAGCTATCTCAATCAGTTAGAATGAATTCGGTTCACTAGCATCCCTTGTAAATACCGGACAAGCAGGGCGTACTGGCCATCCGCACAATCTGCGGACGGTCGGCCGTTTTTGGACACTTTGAAGCCAGGTCTATCGAAAACGGTACATTTCCGACCCATAGTCATATACATTTTCTTGATCAGCGAATTTTTCTCTCTTAGATGAGCCAATGTTGTAAAACCCGCCTGACTGTCCCTTTAAGAACTTAACCCTAATTTCTTTAACCGGCGGAGATCGAGTTACTACCTTATGACCAAATTTTCTACTAATGCGTAAAGTTTGTAACTGACAACGTTAAATAACTAGGACCTAACTACTTTAATCCATTTACCTTAAGAACTTATCGTCACCTTCTTTAACCTCGTTAGGAACAAGTTCTGCTCTTAAGTTACTTAGCCTTAAGTGACTTAAGAACTTATGGGTTTCACTTAGCACATTAAGCCCCTTAACGTACTTCATTCCAGGGACTGGTCCCTGTTCACCGACGGTTCAACCCCGGTCTCTCCCCTCCCTTTGGACACCTTCAGAATCAGCAGCTGCACGGTGGAAACGGTGGACAACCTTGTGATTAGCCTTCGGAAGACGGCCGAACAGGTGCTTATTTGTCTGAGCTAGCCCTCAATCTGCTTTCAGGAGCCGCCGAAGCCGAAAAAGAAAATTGTTAAGCGCAAGAAACCGGGGGAGGGGGAAGTGCCAGCGGTAGATGCTCCACCACCCAAGAAAAAAATGGTAATTCATTTGAAAAAAAAAAAATGTAAAATACAAATTAATTTAGGTTAAAAAAGTGGTAAAGAAGAAAAAAGTTCCATTTATTAAGAAGTTGGAGATCGCTGGGCAGTGTACGCTGCATGGATTGCAGTTCTTGGAGGTTTGTTTGGGGTTCGAAAAATTCGACAGCATAAGCATTGCGTTTTTTTTTTATTAAAATCATCTTTTCGAGTTGAGAACAGATAGAAAAAGAAAGGAGTGGCATGGGGGATCGAACCAACAACTGATTGGACAGTAAATGAGCGCGTTACCTCTACACCACGAGAGCGGAAAATTTCCTAAAGCAAAACGGGAAACTGAGCTCATTACGGGCGCTTTTAAATCACTTTATGGGCAAAAAGTAGGCCGAAAGTAGTTTTTCTGTCATGGCTCAGTTGGTAATTCAATAACTGTCAAATTATCAGTCAAGGGTTCGATCTCCGTCGGTGCGACACTTTTTTGCAGGTGCGTGAAAATATAACAGAACAGATTTTCACAGATTCTACTTTGTTTTTGTTTTAAATGTGTTTACCTGTCTTGTCAGCAATGGCGCAGTGCACCAAACCGACCACGCTGCAAAAAGGTCGCGGGTTCGATTCCCCTAGAAATCAAAAAACCGAAAAATCGCAAATTCAAAAAGATTTTCCCAAAAAAAAAATTTACTAATTTAATAATCCTATTTTCAGCGAAGAGCCCACACTGAGCTGGAAAACAAGCTCGGGATGGCGATTCCCGACATGGAGGTCGACTGTAGCGAGATTTACTACTGTTTCTAGCTAAATTGCGTAGTTTATAGTGTAATTTGGTTTCTTCCTTTCCAATTTCACCGTTTCGTTTAAGTTTTTCGGTGAAAACCTCAAAGTTTCCGGATTTGCATGTCGTTTTCACCCCAAGTTCCCATAAAATCAAATTATTTGTAAGTCCAAATAACATTTTTCCGGAAAAAATTAGGGTTTTCTTCAATTTTGTGTGCTTAGTGATATATTTCGGTAGTTTCTGTACCTCCGCTTGTGTATTTTTGCTTCGATAGGCCGTTATCTATTGTCGCCCGGGTAGACGTCATTCGCTAGTACGGTTATTCCCACATGAAATAAATAAAAATTTTGGAATTCTATTTTTGTGAAAAGGAGTTTGGAAATGGGTTTTACTGTTGAAGAAAATATGGCAAAACATTCTGCGTTCGGGGAGAATCGAACACCCGTCGAATGCTTGGAAGGCATCCATGCTAACCATTACACCACGAACGCTACGTCACGTTGCGCTTGGGCGCGGCTGACGAATCTAGAGAAACGAACGCAAAGGCGCCGAAAACTGAAACTTCTCTCACGAATCCGATTCTCCGTGAACTTTCCAGAAGCTTCACGCAGCGTTTACGTGGCCGAGTGGTCTAGTGGTATGATTCTCGCTTAGGGTGCGAGAGGTCCCGGGATCGATCCCCGGCTCGGCCCGAATTTTGCCTCTTTGCAAAGAACCACCGAGAAATTATTCATTTCGCAAGCGCTGCTACGTGAAAGGACCAATTTCAATCATTTGAGGCGTCGCATCCAATTTCCCCTTTTGCGAACGGAGGTCGTAACGGCGGCCGCAGACGTGTACTTCCTCAGTTTCTGTGCCCTAAAGTGGATTGCTTCAAGTACAGGGGCAGAGTTCGCTCAAATACGGAAATTTCCTCGAGTAGTGAAACTAAGCTGTCGCCGCTTTGGCCTGTCTTACATGCTCAGATGGCCTTTCTTTTAAACGGACGCGCTGTGGCTTTGCACCCCTTACTTTGCACACCTGTTGATCTTCGAAATTGGTGAAGAAGTCGACGATCAAGTGGTTGTCATTTGCAATTCCATCCGTGGGTTTATGCGCGGGAGACACGAAAGATCACCGGAGCGGTGAAAGCACGAACATAGACAAGTAGACGCAGACACGAAAAGAAGGTAGGAGAGAGGGAGAGAAAGAGAGAGAAAGAGAGAGGGAGAGAGAGAGATCACTCTAACCGACCTGGAAGGAGACCTCGGAGATTCAGACGCGAGAACCAACAAGAGGGCTGCGAGTGAGCAGATACTGCCATAACTGTAAGAGGGGACCGTCTGAGGTGGAAGTTGGGCTGAAAGTGAGCATGAAAAAGGCTTTACGTTATGAATGCGTTAATTCAAATTTCGCGCTAAATGAACGCTAGGGGTTCACTGATCAGAGATAAAGAGATGGAAGGCCTATTCGGTTCGATTCCAAAAACATTACTGAGACCTGTGGTCTACAGGGATGTGTGGTCCTGTGGTCCGAGGATCTGGCCAATTTCTAAGTTCAAACAAGGTTAACAGAGAATAACTTACCATTTCAAATTTGATTATATCTCAGTTTATAGCATCAAAGGTTGACCCCATTATTACGTTTCCGAAGGTTATCTATCGCGTGGAGTAGCTTTGACAAAACCAAGTCAATGGTAATAAGTTTAGATATCTGTAAAGATTTTATTTCCTGATTGTTGAAAACATCTTAACTACTTTCTGTGAATTTTGAAAGGAGGTTTGCAATTGGAGTTTTACGACTTGTACCGGGATGGACCACACATGTCCGGACCGTGCGTCATGCCTCAGTAAAGTACCCAATTTTGGAATTACCCTATTCATATTTAACTAATGGAATACTGGTAAACCGCTGATGAACGGACAATGTCACAGCCGCCATGTGTTAATGTTGAAGTCAGTTTGATAACCCTGACTAATTGCGCGCAGCGCGAAGCGCTGCGCGGTGGTTTGGTTCCTCCACTGTCTTGTGCTGCGGCGTCAAAACTTCAAAACCCCTTAGCTACTTTCAAAATCAATATTTTATCATTCTGTAAACGCCATCGTTTTCAGCATCAAAAACTGCCCCGGAAACTTATTTGAAGTGTTATTATATCGTTTTCGTATCGTAAGTTCTAAAACACGGGTATGCCGAAAAAGTGGTAATGTCTCCCGTGTGTCCGATATCGTTTTACTACGGGCGATCGGATAGAGCTTTTGAGCTGAAATTTTTTTTTGCAAGCTGGAACTCGTTGCAGTTTTCGGCGCGTAGAGTTTCAGCCAATTTCGTTGAGTAGTTTTTCCACGGCATGCCAAAAACAGACGTTTTTCGTACATTTTGGGCGGTACTGAAGCCAAAACGAAATTTTTTTTCCAAAAACAGATATTGCGTTGAAAACTGCGTTAAATTCTAACCCAGAAAATCTAGTCAGGTTTTGAAAAAGTTTTGTTTTTGATAGAAAATCAACCATTTTATGTTTTTTTCCGGCGCAAACGCAGCCATGTTAATATTCACTGCGCCATCGACAAGGCCGTGGCGCAGATTGGCTCAGTTGGTAAGAGGTTGGACTCATACTCGCACGTCGCGGGTTCGGATCTTTGTAGGGTCCATTTTTTTGCGCGCAGCGCGCAGCGCTGCCAGGTGGTTTGGTTCCTCGCCTAATTATGGCGGGGTCGGTTAAAATTAAATATGCCACAGTTTCCTTGAAAGTCAATATTTTTCAATTCTGACAAAAGCATTGTTTTCGACATCAAAAACTGTCTCGGAAACTTTCCCAATATTTGTTTTTTTTTCAAATGGCGGGCCCAAAAGGTGTCGATGTCTCCTGTATACTCCTCGCACACCGACCTTTAATGAACTCTCGATTACCTGCGAACCTAAGCTAATTAGAATGAGTAATGACATAACTACAAATTCACATTTTGCTAAATTGTCAATTGACTATTACTCAAAATTATGCAAATGTCAAAGATTTGTGGTAAAGCTCGTTGGGCGACAAGTATATGTACGATTCTGTCGCGTAACAAGTACTATGCGACCTGCGGTCACATAGGAACACGGCCTTCGGCCGTTTAAAAAGGCGACCTGCGGTTGCATAGTAGCACGGCCTTCGGCAGTTCAGAAAAGCGGCCTGCGGCCACATATGAACATGGCCTTCGGCCGTTCAAACAGACGACCTGCGGCCGCATATGAACACGGCCTTCGGCCGTTCAAAAAAGCGACCTGCGGTCGCATAGTAACACAGCCTTGGGTCGATCGAAAAGGCGTCCTGTGATCGCATAGTAACACGGCTTTCGGCCGTTCAGAAAAGCGGCCGGCGGCCGCATAGGAACACAGCCTTCGGCCGAAGGCCGTGTTACTATGTAATTTCGAAAAGCCGAGCTTCAAATGTATTCAAGGAATACTGATAAAAAGAGAACAATTATTGAGTGAAAAAGCGAACCGCAATAGATGGGGTGGTTTGGATAAAGGGTGGATAAAAAGAGAACAAAATGTTTCTTTAGCTTGAAATTGAATTCTTGAAAATCGAACAAGAAATCGCTTTGAAAATCTATTTATTCAAATTGACTGCTATTTTATCACAAACAAACACATAACCAAACCACTTCAGCCTTTTTCCGAAATGCATTTTATGTTTGATTGTGCAACGCATTGTGAGTAAAACATGTACTAAATTGTCTTCTTGTCTTTACGGAAAATCTTGAATTTTGGTTAGTGGCATGTGGGTTTCTTGAAAAATTTCTTTTGCTTTGCCCTTATCTATTCGGCTTGTCTACTCAGAAGCGCGAGCCAAACCCGATCCAACATATTCAATAAGTTATATATATATAATTTCAAACAGAAAAAGAGGTAAAATAAAACACTTTACACAGCTTTTAAAACAAAAATGTAAGCTTAAGTTACGATTAAATTAACCCCACAAGCCAAAGCTCCGCTGTTTTGGTTTTTACATTCTGGGTTCGGCGGCCGGTCGAAACTATGATCGCGCAGCAATCGTTTGCGGTCGTCGGCCGTTCTGGTAGGCGGCCCACGGTCGTTTTTTGCCGTTTTATTAAAGTGTTCCCCATTGTCGATTTGGGAGAACAACTTCACAAACCGGGCCGAAACGTGTCGGACTAATACTTCTGCGCCTTCTTTTTTAAGGGTTGGTTTAAAAGGTGTTCCAACAATATTCGGTGAAGGCTGAGGTGGTTTGGTTATGTGTTTGTTTCTGATAAAATAGCAGTCAATTTGAATAAATAGATTTTCAAAGCGATTTCTTGTTCGATTTTCAAGAATTCAATTTCAAGCTAAAGAAACATTTTGTTCTCTTTTTATCCACCCTTTATCCAAACCACCCCATCTATTGCGGTTCGCTTTTTCACTCAATAATCAACCTAGGTTTTTGCCTGGAATGAGGTTGAGCTCACCTGGATTAAGACCATGAAGCTTGAGAGACAGGGGAAGCCGAAAAAGAGGCTACGATTGGTGGTGAAAAAAAAAGGGCGCAATGGTAAGAGACGACCGTCTGAGGGGAATTTGAGCTGCAAATGACCATTCATAAAGCTTTCCGCTATGAAACCGTTCATGCAAATTTTGAGCTACGATTTTTTTAAAGCCCCACTTTTGAGGTGCTCAAAGCGCTTTCAAAAAACAAAATGACTGACCGGTGAGTAAATATTGCGCATTATGAATGATGTGCCTTTTCCAAATGTCTCTTTCCTCTCGTAACTCCTTTTTCTTCCCTGTTTTGCCTCCTCGTGACCCCTCTCCTCCCCAATGATCCCCTCGGTCTCCCAATATCACCATGTGGCCTCTCGTCTCTCATTTCGCCGGCCGCAAGTCTCCTCCCATCTTCCCTCCTTCGCTCCGCCCACTTTGAATCTGTCCTCACACAACAGCCATCCCTCATAACCGATCTCCTCAACCCCTCTCATTACTAGTTGCCGGAAAACACAAATCCGCTCTGCATCGCTTCGCTCACACATTTGAGAACCAGACAACAGGATCCAGGCCACACGCGGAACTATGCCCAGGGTGAGTTCATTCATTCTCATCGTCTGTGGTTTTAATGCATTTTAATCAAAACGAAATAATGTATCTTTCAATGGTTTTATTCATTTTGAATCAAAAATACGTTAAAAAGAAACATGTAATGCAGCGTTGCTGTAATATGGTGAAGGGTCGCCCAATACCCATAGCCGAGTGGTTAGTGCGCCTGTTTGGTTAAAAATGAGGTCCGGGGTTCGGTTCCCGCCCAAAGAATTTTCATTTGCTACACTGTAATTGACCGGGTTTTAAGCATGAATCACGAATAAAATGTGAAAATCGGAAAATCAAAGTACAAAGTACATAAACGCACTGCGTTTAGCGAATTCCGTGCGCTGGAACCAGGCTCCGCCCATTTATGGCGTCACTGCGAATTGGTTTTGCGGTGGTTTGAATTTGGGGTAATCGTTGTTGGCGTCAACGCCGTGTCGTTAACGAATCGCTTCAATTCCGAGTTGGCCAACTTAAGTTAGGCTCCGCCCATTTTTTCGTGTTTCAGGCACGCTTCGCCCTTTCCGTAACCCCGCCGCAGCGAGTAAATCGTATGACGTCATTTTCATTTTATTCATTTTTCATTTACCTTAACAGTTATCATTTTTGGCTTAATTTTAGAAGCACAAATGTGACGTTGCCACAAAATTTCATATATGCCCTGTGTTTAGCCAATTCCGCGCGCAGGTGATAGGCTTCGCCCCCTTCTGGTATCATGGAAAACTGGTTTCGTGGTGGCTTGAACTTGCAGCAAACGTTGGTCGATCCCTGTCTTTTGCGAATCGCTTCAATCTCGATGCTGAAAAATTAGGATTTCGAAAAATTAGGATATGACGTCATTATCATGTCACCACTTACTCGCTCTTCTTTTCGGCTTAATATTAGGATATTATCATTGACCTCAGTGCTAAACATGCGTACCCGGTGTTTAGCGAATTTCGTGCGCACACGTTAGGCTCCGCCCACTTATGGCGTCATTTGGTTTCGTGGTGGTCTGACTTTGGGGTAGGCGTTGGTCGCACACAGTCCTTTTCGAATCACTTCAATTTCGATGCTGAAAAATTAGGCTCCGCGATTTTTTCATATCTCCCCTCAGTGCTAGGCATGCATGCCCGGTGTTTAGCGAATTCCAGCGACAGGCTCCGCCCACTTGTGATGCGAAAACGCCTGGCTTTCGTGGCTATCGCAAAATTGTGGGGCATGCAAGTCGAACCCGTTCTTTTGAATTACATTTGATTCAAGTTAGCATTTTTAGGCTCCGTCCCATTTTTTGAAGTGGTGAGAAAGCGTCTTCAGAACTCCAAAAAAACCGCACCGCGACCGCGCCGCTAGCCATAAGCTGGAGTTTCTATTACGATGTCTTCCACTCTTTACTTAGTAATCTCGTTTTCTCTCACTATCTGTCTCTATCTACTTTCACTCTCTCGCTCTATCTCTGTTTCTCTGCGTCTCTCACTGACTTGTGTAGATGTGTGTTTTCTGAAAGTATTATAGCTTTCATTGAGCAATCTAGAAACGGCGACGGTTGTAACCGTTGGAAGGCTCGTGCTCCTCGACGGCGGCCGTCCTGGGAGGGCAAGGGCAGTAGGCAGCATCGGGTCCGGGGAGTCCGGGTCCTCCTGGCTGTCCAGGCTGTCCATCGGCTCCAGCCTCTCCGTCCTTTCCATTAGCTCCGGCAGGTCCCTCAGCTCCGGGCTGTCCATCGGTTCCGTTAGGTCCAGGGGCTCCAGGAGCTCCAGCCTGTCCCTCGGGTCCATTAGGTCCTTGGGGTCCGGGAGCTCCCTTACCCTTCTGTCCGTTGGCTCCAGGGGCTCCAGCCTGTCCAGGAGTTCCATCCTCTCCAGGGGCTCCGGCGTCTCCAGCCTCTCCCTCGGCTCCAGGCTGTCCATCGGCTCCAGGAGCTCCGGGGGCTCCGTCCTGTCCGTTGTCTCCAGCAGGTCCGGCAGGTCCGTCGGGTCCCTGGGGTCCGGGCTCTCCAGCGGGGCACTTGATGCACTCCTTGGTGTAGTCGTCCTTGGGCAGAGCGACGGCGATCTGGCCATCGGCTCCAGGGGCTCCGGGGGCTCCGTCGTCTCCATTCTCTCCGGGGGCTCCAGGAGGTCCGGGGGGACCAGCAGGGCAGTTGTTGGGCTGGGGTCCGCAGTTGCACGAAGAAGGAGCCTCCTTCTTCTGACGAACGGCGAAAGTCTGACGGCCGGTCACTTCGACCATGCTGTGCCAGGCATCATCGGCGTAGCTCTGGAAAGAGGAGGCTTAGGCAGAGACAGAGAGACAGAGAGACAGCGAGACAGAGAGACAGAGAGGCAGAGAGACAGAGAGACAGCGAGACAGAGAGACAGAGAGGCAGAGAGGCAGAGAGGCAGAGAGACATAGAGACATAGAGACAGAGAGACAGAGAGACAGAGAGACAGAGAGACAGAGAGACAGAGAGACAAAGAGACAGAGAGACAGAGAGACAGAGAGACAGAGAGACAGAGAGACAGAGAGACAGAGAGACAGAGAGACAGAGAGACAAAGAGACAGAGAGACAGAGAGACAGAGAGACAGAGAGACAGAGAGACAGAGAGACAGAGAGACAGAGAGACAGAGAGACAGAGAGACAGAGAGACAGAGAGACAGAGAGACAGAGAGACAGAGAGACAGAGAGACAGAGAGGCAGAGAGGCAGAGAGGCAGAGAGACATAGAGACATAGAGACAGAGAGACAGAGAGACAGAGAGACAGAGAGACAGAGAGACAGAGAGACAAAGAGACAGAGAGACAGAGAGACAGAGAGACAGAGAGACAGAGAGACAGAGAGACAGAGAGACAGAGAGACAGAGAGACAGAGAGACAGAGAGACAGAGAGACAGAGAGACAGAGAGACAGAGAGACAGAGAGACAGAGAGACAGAGAGACAGAGAGACAGAGAGACAGAGAGACAGAGTGAGACGCCTCACCTTGAAATCCTCCATATCGGCGAGGGTCTTATCGTAGAAGTTGTTGATGTCATTGAAGACGAAGCCGACCCAAAGGAGACTTCCAAAGATGATTGCTCCGGTGAGACCGGAGATGGAAGTAAGAAGGAACTTCTGCATGACTGCTGAAGACTGAAGGGCGAAGGGGGCTTAAATAGCCTCGGGCACGGTTTAACACGGCCTACAGCAGGTGGCATCGCCCTTGGCGACGGGTTCTCGCGCGGAGATACGATCCGGCGGTCGCAAAACAACGGCTTTAAACTTTTTTGGACAAGCGGGGAAGAAGTGGAATGACACCTGCTGGCGGGGTTTTTGCGAGAAACGGAGAGGACATTTTAGGCATGGCGGTTTGGAGAGAGAAAGAGAGAGAGAGAGAGAGAGAGAGAGAACATGTCTATCAGTATCTGTCTCTCTGTCTCTCTGTCTCTCTGTCTCTCTGTCTCTCTGTCTCTCTGTCTCTCTGTCTCTCTGTCTCTCTGTCTCTCTGTCTCTCTGTCTCTCTGTCCCTCTGTCTCTCTGTATCTCTGTCTCTCTGTCTCTCTGTCTCTGTCCCTCTATCGAGCTATCTCTCCGTCTCTCCACATCTCTCTCTCTCTCTCTCTCTCTATATATATATATATATATATATATATATATATATATATATATATATATATATATATATATATATATATATATATATATATATATATATATATATCTATGTCTCTAGGTCTCTCTCCCCACCTCTCATTGTTTTTTCTAAGACACTTGATCCAGAGTGACCTGTTCACCCAGAAACTCTTCGTTCGAGCTCCAATTTCTGGAATGTTTTTCGATGAGAAGAAATGTGAGGGAACACTGAGAGGAAGAGGCATTTGTCAAGAGGCAGATGCGTAAACTTCTTCCATCGGAGAGGGACAAGCGATTTGTCCTCTACAGCTGAGAGAGAAGTATTGCTGGGAGGAGAGCCCGGATTTAGAACACAAAGAGTGGAAATCTTTCACCAAGATGGATCATTCCTCAAGCAAAGATCTATTTTGAAGTGGAAAAGTACAAAAAAAGATATTATTGCCCGTTTTATGGCCCTTTCGCCTCCCTAGGGCGAGATTTAGCGCAATCCCTCTGCGTCTCTGGCGCGCGCCCGCCTTCGCCGCGCGCTAGGCGCACAATTTTTGATAATTTAAGGATTTTTCTTGAAAATTTGAAACAACGGAGACTATTTTAACCAGAGAAGAAGAATTTGTTATGTTTTGTGATGACTCTGAGCGATGTGTTGGCGAACGCCGAAATGTTTCCGTCTCTGCCACGCAGTTTGTCCAAACAGTTTCGCCAAAACCAACAGCCCCAACACAGCTGCTTCAGAAGCATTATGACTTGTAGGAAAATGGTGGGTTTGTAACTTTTAAATAGTAAAATAGTAAACTTTTGTTGTTTTTCTGAGCTGCGACTTTTGTCAAGTCGGCAAAGGCGCCCTTGCAAACTTGAAATTACTGGCGTAAACATTTTCACAAGGAAAATCTGGTTACCGTTGATTTTAAAACTATAAAAAATGTATCTGATGGTTCCTTTGAAACACTTAGAAATCGTTTTTGCAGTGTTTGGGTGTAACGGATGTTGTCGTTTTCCACTGAAGTCGAATCATTTTAAGGCATATTCTAAGGGCCTCTTCATAAAAAAAACTTAATTTTCCGATTCCGAAACTACCTAACTTGCCATCTTTGAAATAAAATGACCCGAGATATGAGCACTTGAAGTTTAAGCAAAATTATCGATTGAATGGCGCGCTACTCACGCGTCTCTCCATTTGCCGCGCGCTCTCGCGCATTCTAGCCGTAAACCCATAAAAAGAGGCAATTTTAAAATAGTTGAGATCGCAATTTATATTTCTCAAATGTTTTGACCTACCAGCCTTTTTTGTAAATTAACACAGACGCTCTACGCCCAATAAAATACAAAGGCATCACGTCCAAGGGGCGTTTTCGTAGCATTAATTTCGCTCTACACGAAGTTTAACGGGCTCAGCAAAACTGCACGTCGTTTAGCGGACTCTGTGATCTACCCTGTTTTAAAGGACGCCAATAGGTATTTTTCATCAAAGCGTGATTGCATGAAGGGCGAAATATCACAAATACGAACCAAAATATGTGAAATCACAGCTTGGAAACTTTTTGGGCTGTGGTCCCTATACTGAAATAATGACTGACTGACTGACTAATCGACATAACCAGTTTGTACTAGGTGTTTTCGGCACTCACAAGTTCAAACAACTATGTCTCATGGGGATAATATGGGAAAACAACTTTCTCTCTCTCTCTCTCTCTCTCTCTCTTGTTTTTTGAATCTCCCCATCTCTTTTTCACAACCCTTGTCTTCCCATACACCACGTGTGTAAATAAGTAGCATCCGGTTCAGCTGTGGTTGCATCTAAGGTTCAACAGATGAATTCACGTGACATCCTCTTTCCGTCACGAGGCGCCTGGATTGGTGCGGCGAGGTGTAGGAAAGGGAGTGTACGGATAAAAGTGACGCGTAACGGTTGTTCAGTGGTAGAATGCTCGCCTGACACGCGGGCGGCCCGGGTTCGATTCCGGCTGATGCAATTCTTTTGCTTTTCTTTCCCAAGTAGATTAAGTTTTACCTACATTAGTCAGAAACATTTTGTTTTTTTTTACATACATTAGTTAGACACTTTCAAATTACAAGTCACTCTCTCGACCTTTGCTTGAAAAGCTCCCGATTTCGCAGTCGCTTGGCCATAACTTCGTTCAATCAGCAGCAAAGCATGCGGCCATGAACCACAGCCGCACACACAAACATTCTCCCGGGTGCCACAATTCGAAATCCGTCTGTTTTCCGCCAAATAACACATCTAAAACCTCGCTTCGAAAGTGCCAAAACGGCACGGAAACGCCTTTCACGCACCACTTTCTTTCATTTTCCCCTGAATTGGGCCGATTTTTGAATTCCTCTCGCTGCAACCAAAGTTTTATACTTATTTTGCTGCTTTGACGCTCCGTGTCATCATTATTAAGCGCGTCTACTGCGGGCGTGCCGCGGAAGCACCCTCGCCGCCCTTTTTTAGACTATTTATGGCCGTTTTGATGAGGAAAAGAGACTCCGTCGCCACCGGGGAAGAGAGTTTATTCATTTCAATGCAGATTCCTGAGGGCATATCGAGGAAGAACGAAAATTTAACATTTCATTCCTTTAAAGCTATAAACCTCGAATATCGTTTTTCAAAACTAACAAAAAATGTAGAAAACGACTGGGCAGTGAAAAAGATGCGCGTTAGTGCGTGAGAGAGCGCGACAACTGAAGAGGCGCCAGAGTGGCGCGCGATTCAATCGATAATTTCGTCAAAAACATCAAACGCTCGTATCTCGGTCCATTTTGCCCCAAAAAGGGAATATTAGTACTTTTCGAAATCAGCAGGATAATATCTACCCATTTTTTCCAAGTTTAACAAGAAGTACAGGGATACAGGGGGAAATTCGCTTTTTGAAACCCGAAAGAATACTACTTTTCGGGTTTGTAATATTTCGGTCTTTGTGAGCCCGCAATTGGGAAGCGTAGCAACGTCGTGCCATAAAATTTTCCCGTAAAATTCACGATGCTTTCTTTGGAAGGAATATATGACATTGAGATGTAACATCTCTCTCTCTCTCTCTCTCTCTCTCTCTCTCTCTCTCTCTCTCCCTGCACTCCTTTCTCTCTTGCTCCGCATTATCATAACAATTCCTTTTGAATCACCCACTTTCCCCAGTTTTTCCTCCTCCAATAGCATTCCCTCCGAGAGGCACCTGTTATCGTCTCGGGACCCATTGTTATCCCCACCGGCGGGTCCGATCAGCCATTTTTCATGTTTTGCCGTTTGCTTTCGACCTGATGGATGACGCCTCATCCACAACGGTGTTTTCCCAGATTTTAGTGGGGATTTCCGAAAATTCCTCCACTTTAGCATTTTCGTATCCAAACCTCCCTAGGGGCGGGGAACTTTCGAACGAAATGTTGAGTTTCTAAAGAAATCTAAGCTGTTATGAAATGGCACCAGCCGGAATCTCACAATATACTATCAGTGGGTGTTTTGAACACCAAAAAATTAAAAAGCAAATCGGCTGCATGTGTTTCCTACACACGCTGTGGTCTATTCAGCGCCGCTGCCGCGGCGTACAAATGCAGCAGCGTGGCGCAGTGGAAGCGTGCTGTGCCCATAACCCAGAGGTCGGTGGATCGAAACCCCTCGCTGCTAATCTATTTTGCCTTGTTGAATTTGTTTGTCAAGCTTGTTTACGTCTCATATTTATCATGTGGTTAGGTAAGAAATAACAAATGCGCGTCGAAAACACCTCTTTATAGTTTTGGTTGTGTTTTTTCTGCGTGGGGGCTACCCCCTCGTAAACAATTTTCCATTCATTGAGATTTCCGCAAGTTTCACTGTTGCTGTGAGCTTGTTTTCGCTCTCAAACTGCAGGATCTCTCGATTCCCACACGCGTGGGGTGGTTTTAATAAGGGAGTAGTTCGCAACACGCCATTATCAATGTCGGTAGGATATTTTTAGAAAGACTAACTTTTGGCCTACCAATTAAAGCCGGAAATAAATAGTTCACACTTTACAATGTTTACAAAACTTAAGGAAAACGTAAAAGTGGCAAAACTCATTATGCGCCGACCGGGATCGACCAATGGTTGTGAGCGCGACACTGGCGCCCCTCCAAAGCCATTGCTTGCGCGCAAGGGGCCGTAGCCCCCACATGAACGGCGTCAAAATGAGGATCCCCCCTTTTAGAAATCGAAGTTCTAGATTTCACACCGAAAAGTTGTTTTTCATTTTTGCTTTTTTCATTTTGCTCCTTTGATAAAGAAAAAGTATTCCGCCAGGCGGAAATAACAATAAGGCGTCAATCAGCCATGGGCTGCTGACAACAATCTCAACATCCGGTCGACACTTGTTACTCGCGAAGTTCTCTAGCTCTCTCTCTCTCTCTCTCTCTCTCTCTCTCTCTAAATCTCTCTAAATCTCTCTAAATCTCTCTAAATCTCTCTTCTCTCCACATTTCTCTACATCACTCCGTATCTCTCCCCCTCCCTCGCTCCCACTATGTTTCTCTGTTTCTCTCTATCTCCCTCTCTCTCTCTCTCTCTCTCTCTCTCTCTCTCTCTCTCTCTCTTTCTCTCTCTCTCTCTCTCTCTCTTACTCTCTGCATATCTCTATAGCTCTGTCTCTTAATCTCTCTACATTTCTACATCTGTCTACATCTCTCTCTCTCTCTCTCTCTCTCTCGCTCTCTCTCTCTCTCTCTGTATATCTCTCGCGCTAAATCTCTCTCTCTCTCTCTCAATAGTTCCAGAGCGAACGCCGACGCCCTACTGCCTCAGACAGCTCCTAATTGCCCTCGTTTCCTCCCTCAAAGAAACCTTTATATACGTTTTTGCTAACTTAAGACTTTTTTGTTTGAGTATGAGCATGTCGTTAGTCGACTAGAGAAACCACACGAAAAATGCAGCAGAGGGGACCGAACCAACGACTGTTTTCACAGCAAACATATCATTATGGCTTATGGCTGGATTATAGCTTATGAGCTTTTACCAATTGTAGTCAATCGAATTCCTCACGAAAGTTGGTACGAACTCGGCAATTTACTCCTTTGCAGCCGCTATTCCAGGCCGCGCCTCCATAGCCGATTGGGTAAGGCGCCGAGTGCCGCGCAAACGACCATGGTTCGATCCCGTCCGGAGCATTTCATTTTACCTAGACATTATTTAGTGTAATTTACAGTTTGAAACTTATTAAGCTCTATTTTAGAGTGCCAAAACTTGTCTATACCGTGAAAAAAGCGACTTTCAGCCTGAAAACCCGCATATTTGGCACATAGACGTTCCTATTTCGCTCAAAATGAAGTTTTCTTATTGAAAAGGCACTTTTTGAGGAGAGTCTCTCTCTATATCAGTCCTCAAAGTGTCCTCCATGTTTCTCTCAACAAAGCACCCGCCCACCAGCGACGACTTCTCCGATTTCCGACCGGATCAACGGCGAGAACTTCCCCTTTCTTGGCTACTTCTCGTCTCCGACTACTGTTTTCTGCTCGAAAATCACAATTTCTATTATTTTTTGCTCCCTTCTCCCTAGAAAATGGCGGTTTCTGGTCGTATCCAGGGGAAACAAATCTGTCTTTGACATATCTTTTCCCTGGCGCCTAATTATATCTAGCTATCCCATTGTGTTGCCTCTTCGCCGCTTATCCCATAGATCTTCAGGCTTCAGGATCATAAAAAGTGAATGTTTCTGGAGAAAAGCAAAAAAAAAAATTAGCAGCGAGTGGTTTCGATCCACCGACCTCTGGGTTATGGGCCCAGCACGCTTCCACTGCGCCACGCTGCTTCATCACTTTGCGCTGAAGCACTGCCTCAAGAGCGCTGGGACCCGCATTGGAAGGCGATCGTTCGCCTCCCTGGCGTTTTAATAAGGGATTAATTAAATTCTCTCAGTCGTTCGTCTGTTTATGAGCGTCTCCGTAGTGCCCGAAAACAGCTGTTCCCCGTCGTTTTGTGGCGGCGACTCTCGACAATCCGGAAGCGCTTCGCGAATTACGCGCTCATTGTTGTGTGTTTGTGGAACGGAGCAGACGCTCGCCTCGCGCATCCGACTCACAGTCAACAGCCTTTAACTCTCTCTCTCTCTCTTTAGAAGACTTGTGTGTGGGTGTGTATGTGAGAGAGAGATACTCAGAGAGAGGTTAAAGGAGAGACTTGAGAGGAGAGATATGGGAGGAGAGACGTCAAAGGAAAGAATATAAAAGGAGAGACCGGAGAGATGAAATATGAAAGGAAAGACGTGAGAGGGGAGACATGAGAGAAGAGACGTGAGGAGACGTACGATGAAAAACGTGAGGGGTCAGGCGTGAGAGGAGAGACGTACATTAGAAGAGACAAGAGAGGAAACTAGAAGAGGGACGTGAGAGGAGAGACTTGAGAGGAGAGACGTGAACAGAGAGACGTGAGATGAGAGTCGTAAGAGGCAAGACGTAAGAGGAAAGACGTAAGAGGGGAGAGGAAAGCAAAAGAGTTGCATCGGCCGGGAATCGAACCCGGGCCGCCCGCGTGGCAGGCGAGCATTCTACCACTGAACCACCGATGCGCGTCTGCTATGATCCCGCGGCGCCATTTCGTACAGCCGCCCTTCCGCCCTCACCTCATCATCTCGAACCCTAAACGAGTCGTGTTCCAAGTGGATTTCGCGTGTTTTCCGTCGAAATCGCGATGGGTGGTCCAAACAAAACAAGGCAATCATTTCGGTGAAGCCATTTGTTGCGCATAAATTCCGTCTTCCCTCGACTTCATCCGAAACTCTCCCCCGGGACCCCTCGGCGGCCCACCTTCCTTTCCTTTCTGCGGTCCCGAAACGATATTTATGGCTGGAAAATAAAGAAAATCTGGTTTTTTCTTGAATAGAAGACTAAAAACCGAGAAATAAATGATCTCAGTGAAACTTGGCTAATTGGAGCGTGCTAGATGAGCGCTACCCTCCAGATGAACGGACCTTGATGCGTAGCTTCAGGAATTCCATGTTTAATGGCAGTTTTTCCTGTTTTCAGACTTTTTTCCTCTTTAAATTCATAAGTCTAGTTTTTCAGATTATGAACAAGAAAGATATCGAAGACTTCCTCCGACGGTCGAATTCCATCACTGACCAGGTAATTTTTATCTTTTTTTCATTTTAAAAAGCGTTTGTGTTGTAAAACTTAATAAAAACTTTGAAAAAATCACAATTTCGGTCACTGCATCTGATGCGATCTTTTAGATTTGCGATATTGGAAATTTCGCTGCGGGACCCATTGAACTTTCGCTATAACTTTCGCTGCGAACTTCTGTTTTGAAAATCAATCTGCACGGTGCTTTCAAATTCATGATAAATAATAAACCGAATTACAATGTTTATTTGAATTAAATTGTAATTGTACTTGCGGTGGGATTGAACCACCGAATGATGGCGCGCCACCCTGGTTTTCCCGCCTGCGCCACCCCCCGGCGCCCACTTTAAAAGCTTTCCCACCGCATCGAGACACGGTTTTTACTTTAGACTTAATTTCTTAATTTGCAAATTTTATTAAACTAACAAATGTTTTCGCGGCGCCCCGCCTCTCCCACCTGCGCCATCGCGAAGTTCTATAAGAAACAGCTACCTAGGTATTGAAAAATTGCTATTAATACTTTTTAAAAGTAAAATTACATTTGCTTGTGCTTTTGTACGCACCAGGGATCGCACCAAGGAGTGATTTCCTGGGACCCGCCTCCGCCTACTGCGCCACCCCAGCCACCCCATCGCGCGCCATAAAAACTATTCCGCGGCATCGGAACGCTTCTTTTCCTCGAGCTTCTTCCCTGATTCCCAGGATTCACTACGAAATTTGATATTCCCGCTGCATAATGCGGTTCGACAAATAGGGCGTGAGAAGGGGGACCACGCAAACATCAGAACAGCTTGTTAGTCGTGTGGGTGGGGAATTCAAACGGAGGAGGGCATATTTTGCTCTTGCAAGACTTGTTTTGTCGCAATGTCATGTGATCCGAATTTGGTCACGAGAACGAAAAGATGACAAATGAGGGTGACAGAGCTTAGATGTTTGTTTAGAATAGCTTCTGTGAGGGTTATTTTGAGCAACAAGTATGAAATAGGTTTAGAACTTAGAGAAACTCTACTTTTGGTCTCTCTAAGCATTGTTTTTTTACGCTACTTTTAGTTAGAATACGCTAAAACCTTCCCAAAATGTTAAAAAAAAAAACCTTGTGTTGCGTCTGCCGATTTTGATTTGAAAATCCAACAAAAACAGCAACATATGTTCGTAAACGCAGGACAATCTCAGCGTAATCTCCTTACCTCCCGGCAGCTCTCCGAGCGCTTCACCCGTACCAAATCGGAGACAAGCGCCAATTTGTTCTTTTCCAGATTATGGTAGCATTGAGGAAAGTATTGATTGAAAACCAAATAAAACAGTATTATAGGTCACTAAACGTTGAACACCCTATGCGGAAAGCCCGCGCCGCAAGTTAAATCTCCGCGCGCTGCACCCGTACAAAATCGGCGCCACGCGCCAGTTTCCTCCAAAATTTGGTTTTAACGTTTTTATTCAAGCAAAAAATATTATTAAAATCAACATTATAAATTCCAAGCCCACACTAAACCCTCCGCGCCCTGCACCCATACCAAAGCAAAGCCACGCACCAATTTCCTCTTTTCCGGCGAGAAAATTGGTTTTACGGTTTATTCACTGAAATATTATTAAAATTAACATTATAAATTCTATAGTTCATTTCAGGGTCCAATTTTCCCTCCGGAGGACACCGAAGTACCCGTAAGAAGAATGTCCCTCAAGGAGTTCACCGGTTTGGATCCATCGAATAAGGAGCAAATTGCGTGGGTATTCAAATTTAGTGAACCATTTTGAGAAACAACAAGTTTTGCGCGTTTTAATGTAATCAGTCGAAATGAAGTTCCCTTGGGGCTCAATAACTGAATTGTTGTGTGCAAACTGATGTGAAAGAGGTCGATCGATTGATTCTTCACTCGCGTTTTAAAGAAATTGCATTATCTTTTACCGATTGAATTTCGAAAATTCGAATTTCACAAGAGCAGAGATGGGTAATTTTATCGTTCAAATGGAATTCAATAATTTGGTTGCATGTTGCAATGATAATTGGTTATCGGGGCTATTATGGGACTTTTTGTAATTAAAACCAACGACACAATACATCAGAACGATCCCAGCTGCATTAGGCGGTGTGGGTCTTGTAAAAAGCGGACAGTTCGATATGACTTGCGCAGAGCGTAAGCGGGAGCCCGTCCGGAAAAATAATGTGTTTCAATTTAGAATAAAATATTTTTGTAGGAAATGAAGAATTTTAGAGATTTGAGTCTCGCCTCTTGGAAAAAGTCAGCTTCTGGTTCCCTAATCAACTCGTACAGTGCGCGAAGGAGGAGTGTTCTCTCAAATGACCCCATGGACAGCCCAACCAGACGTCTCTCAGCTCCAAGAGAAGAGAGTGTAGATCTCGGAACTGCTTTAGAGAAGTAATCTCGATGGATTATTTGGAAAACCTTAAACTTTTAGGGTTTACGTGCTCAGACAACGACTTTCTGAATCATCGCAGCCTGAAGCCACCGCTTCGAACGCAGACGATGGAGGATATGGAGAGAGGAAGATGCTGCTGGAAGATGCCAGAGCCATGGTTGGAGCGATAAAAGAGTTTGGGTGAGTTTTGCAATCATTCGTTTGTAAAAAAGAAACATTCACTCACTCACTCACTCAATCTCTGTCTCCACTCACTCACACTCACTCACTCACACTCACTCACTCACTCACCCACTCACTCACTCACGTCTCTGTCTCTCTCTCTCTCTCCACTCCCATCGCGATGATTGCCCGACATGGTAATCACATTGGTGGCGGTTTAAAATTCAATTGGTGCCTATCAAACGCGCCGCAATTCGAAGTTTATTGCCAGTCTCGGCTGCTCTCTTGGTGTGCGGAGAACAAGAAAATAGATTGCGCATCCCCGGGGATCGGTTAGACACGTGGATGGACGGAACACACGGGGATCAGTGTGTGGGCGGAAGACGCTCGAAATAGAACGGGACTTTGAATGAGTTACTCGGAAAGTTCAGGATTTGGTCAGTTACAAAAAACGAGGTTCAATTTCGTAAAGGCATGGGGACGGGCGTGGGGTTGGGCATGGCTCTCACGGGCCGGGCCGATTTGAAAAAATCGTCGGCCCGGACCGTCTTTTCGCACCACCTAGTCAACGGTCACCCACACGACCTAGGTTCGATCCCGGTCGGAACACTTTATTTTGCCCGCCTAGAGTTAATTTAAATCTGTAATCGAAGTATTATTAAAGGGACAGTCCGGTGGGTTTTACAATATTGGCTCAACTAAGAGAGAAAAATCGCTGATCATTGAAATATATATGACTTTGGGTCGAAATTTTACCGTTTTCGAGAAAATATGCTTCAAAGTGGTCACAAACGGGTCTCCGTCTACAGATTTGTAGACAGGCAGTACACCCTGCGTGTCCGGCGTTTACAGGGCATGCTAATGAGCCAAATTTTATTCAAATTGGCTGAGTGAGCGCTGGAAACGAGGAAGGTGTGAGATAATTTAGTATAGTTAAATCGCATAATTTTCGACCGTAGCCGCTCGAAATGAAAGGTAAACCGATTGAGGGGTTTAAAAGTTAAAAGAAATTCTAATTTGACAAGTTTACAAATGGGGCCGGGCCAACAATATTTTTTGGCCCGGCCCTTCTCGTTAGAACATTAGGTTTGGGCCCTTCGCGGGGTACCCTAGGCGCATGCTCATTTGAGGTCGAAAATACGCCTTCTGAAACGTCAACCCTCATTTTACAAATAATTTTCAGTGAAATCTCCAGCCTCAAGGACGCGAAAATGAATTCTACAACTGCTGAGGTAGGGGAGCTTGAAAAACCTATTCGAAATCTCCTTTTTCAGCTAGCTGATGTAGCCGAATCTCTATTGTCATCTGCTTTGGTAGTGATCAGCACGGGAAGTGTTTATCAGTCACAACTCGTCTCAACTGAACTCAATCAGGTGAGAGAGTAAGTGAGAGAGAGAGAGAGAGAGAGAGAGAGAGAGAGGTAATGAGGGAGTGGGAGAGTGAGTGAGATGCGTGAGTGAGGGTCACCAAGAATTTCGTAAAATCACCTCTATTTTAGGTCCTCTCCAGCCTGGAATCCTTACTGACCGAAATCCGGCTTCAAACTGAAGTTGGAGACAAATCCCTCCCAGCCAAGCACATTTCCCACCTGACTTCTGCTGCCAACCAACTGGTTCTGGCAGTAACCGCTCTCAACTGACACTGAGAACTGTTTTTTTTATTGAAACGAGTTCCCATTTGACACAAAGCTTTACCCACTACGCATACAAATCAAAAGACAGATTCCACTTTGGTTACATTATTTATGGTCGGTTTTATTGTGACGATAAACGCGAGTTTCTTTGAGAGAGAGAGAGAGAGAGAGAGAGAGAGAGATAGAAACCCCTCCACAAATCAGGCGAAAATGTCAAACTGCATTTATTAATCGTTGTAGGAAACAAGACCCACGCAAAAGTGTTAACCGGTCAGTTTGAATTATACAATTTAAAACTATGCACAATATCGATTTTCTCATATTATAGAGTGGCCCGCTTTTAGTGGGACTCACAATACCATAATAAAACAATCCGCTGCTTAGAAGGTGGCGTATTCCTGCGCGTAGACGCCGGCCACTTCGCGGGGGGCAGAAGACGAGTCGGAGGATCCATAAGACTGAGAAGAAGATCCAGAAGAATCATCGGAAGATTCAGAAGATGAGGATTCGGAGGAAGAAGAGGTCTCCTGAATGACTGAGGTGTCCATGGGGGCCAAGGCGGGGGAGGAGGCGGCTTCGAGGCTTCTCCGCTTCGTCATCTCTTCGGTGTAGAGGGAACGCACGTCGGAGAAGGAGACGTCGGCTCTGTGGATTCCCAGATCCCGCTCCAGAAGCTTCCACCAAATGCTGTCCACTCGCTTCATTTGACACTGAAAGTGAGGGATTAGATTGAGAGAGAGAGAGAGAGAGAGAGAGAGAGAGAGAGAGAGAGAGAGAGAGAGAGAGAGAGAGAGAGACTCACCGAAAGAACCTCCTCAGCTTCGATCAGGAGAGGGCCGGTGACTTCAGGGAGAAGACGCGCCGCCTCCACTTCCGACGGCCTCGAGGGCAGTTCTGCAAAGTTATATTGAAACTCTTTTACACTGCAAATCGTGAATTGGAGCATGCACAACATATCAGATCAACGTGGAATCGGTGGATGCCAATAAGAAAACCTAATATAACAATTTTAACATACAGCAAATGGAGGTACAGAGTGCACGCCACGAAAAGTGAATTACACTGAAGGCTGGGGCATACATGAACAAGCAACCTGTGAGGTTCGTTTTGCGCGATCCCTCACACGAGAGACGTGAGTCCCACAAGTAACCAATTCGGCTCGGCCGGATGGTATTACAGTAGCGTAGCTTTAGAAGATAACTGTTATATAAAACCTTTGCTGGCAATGACAGACTAGCACGGCGCCGGTAATGCTGCTGTTACAAAAAAAGACCATAAAAATGGACTTAATCCATGGGAAAAACAGCAACGCTTGGGTATCGGCCAGGGGTGGACGGCCCAGGCCAAGGCCGGCCCCCTGGGCCTGATAGGGCCTTGGCCTAATAGGGCCGGCCCTATAGGGCTTTTGGCCGGAATCGGCCGAATAGTGCCTGAGCGGGGGTTCATATTGTTCACACAAAACCGTTTTTCTTCTTCATTTTGTGGATTGGTTTCACCAGTTGTTACACTGTTGTTCATTTGTTGAGATTCACACTGTGAAGATACTCGTTCCATATCAATTTTTTAATTTAAACAAAACTTTCTAAATAATTTTGTATTTTATATTTAAAGAATAAAAATTCAATTATTATAAAATGTTAAGTAAAAAATAGAATGTTAGTCTTCGAATTGTCACCTCCACTTTATTCAAAAAATTCAAATTCCCGCCCAGGCCTTATTGGGCCCAAGCCCTATCAAGGCCCTATAGGGCCGGCTCTAGTCCACCCCTGATGGGGATTCTTGGTTGCCTTTCATTGGGGGGGGGGGGGGCTTACTATTCGAGCCCCTTCCGTACCGTGTCCAGGTATGGGGGAGGTCCCTTTGTTTCTGGGTATTTCTGGGTGAGGTAGAGTGAGATTGCGGTACCTATGTAATTAGATGTTTGAGCTAAAACGTTAAGATGACATCAGTCCATTTGGGGGACTTGCGGATCAAACAATATAGACGTTCGCTATTCAACTATGCTCGTCAGTTAAGGGTTTGAAAAATTCAATTTTAAATTTTGTATAAATCGCTACAATACTTTTTTTTAAAACTGTTTTAAATTACTTAATAATGTTTGTTACTAACATATAAGTCAATATTAGTCGTACAAAAAAGAATGTCACCGACCGGGATCGAACCCTGGTCGTGTGGGTGGCAATCTGACTGGGTGGTCCAAGGAAAATGGGCCGGGCCGACTCGGGCATACCAAAATTTTCCAGTTGGCCCGGCCCGTGAGAACCCCGCCCCAAGGGGACACATGTGACGCAAGTCCAGCAAGTATGAAAATCGGCTCTACCATTCAACCGAAAATCACGCTCGATGTTTTCTATGGGGAGCTACTTAATTCTTGCCACAAATAATAAGGGTGGGTACGTCCTTTGACGAACAGCCCCGAAGTATGCGATCAATTAGACAGACTACTGTATTTTCAAAAATCCCACCTTTAAGTTTTCGGGCAAGAATAGCCGCAGGGCTAAGTTGTACTCGATTACACAGCTCCACAGCCTCCCTCGGCGTGTCAGTCACACCTAGACCGACTATCGAGTTGTCCAGCGACTGGAAACTTCAATTTAAACACAAAAAAGGGTCCATACGAACCTCGTCGCTCTTTTGGACGTATCCGCCCTCAGAAACTGCTTCAGGCACCTCTTTCTTTATTTTCTTCTTCAGTACCGGTGTCTGCATCTCTGCGGTCTGTAATTCACCATTTTTAACATAATTTTGAACCGAAACAGAAGAAAAGGAGAAAAACCAACTTCGGCGATGACTCGGGAGGGCTTGGCCTGCTTCGGCAGAGCTGTCTCGATGTGGCGGAGCTCGTCCTCGAGGAAGGCGGCTTTCTGGGCTTGAATGTGCGCGGACTTCTCTGTCTGAAATGAAAATTATTAGAGAGAGAGAGAGAGAGAGAGAGAGAGAGAGAGAGAGAGATTACCTTTTTAGCCCGCGCGGTGGCATTTCGCTTCCTCTGTCCCTCTAGGTACTTCCTTTCGACGCCGACGTAGGTCATGAGGAGATACTGGATGTCGTCACGGAGAGCCAGATCTTCGACCCAAGCATGTCTGAAAAATGTGAATGCTAATAATTAAACAGTTTTTATAACAAGAAAAACGGTGTCGGCAGTTCAAACATTGATCCACACCCAACAATCGATCGCATTCCACGGCCTTTCCAAATGGGAACCCGGATCGCTTCAAAAACAGAATTGGAACTTTGCCAAGCCCCGCCTCATTTTCTGCATTTGTAAAAAGAGTCCTGCCACGAAAGGAGCTGATCAACAACCGGTGATTTGCAACAAAAAAACCGTGCATTCGATAGTCTTGGAACTTTGCCAATGCTTTCGTGGCGGGCACACGGCATTTGGAATGGACACGTTGGCAAACGGCCAGCGGCTCACAGCTCGCCGACACCGCGCCAGCTAAAGGACTGCTTGTCCCGGTCCCGTCACGATTTTTAATTAATTTTCTTTATACAAATCCGGATAATACCGCGGATAGTAGCCGTTCTCGTTTTTGATTACCGGAGCTACCCGCGGGTGGACCCGTGGAAGCTCCGCGCGTTAATGCACGCAGCTAATATGGACTTTTCGTTGCAGGATGCCGTCAAGGATAACCGGCAAGGACCGGACATAAGGATTTGGTTTCAAAATCTGTTTAACTATAAATTTTTATTTGATCCGATTCTGATCACCTTAAAGAACTCTATTGAAAACTAAACTCTATTCTTAAAGAACTCAAATAAAGAACTCTATTCTTTGAACTCTAGAACTCTATAAAGAACTCTATTCTTTGGATACCGACGAAAAATTCTTCGCTGAGATAGAGCTTTTCGAAAATTTCAACTGCATTTTTCTACCCTTCAGAGGAATTTGTTTGCTACCAAAGAATTGCTCTATAATCTACCCATATAGAGCTACAAAGTATTAATTGAAACCATTTTATGAAACCTCCTGGTTCCTGAGATTTTGTGACGGATAGTTTTAATTGACATAGCGCACACAGTCCTTTAAACTGTCCGCGGTCTAATTCAAATGGCGAGCAGTGGGCTGTTTTTCGGGCGTTGGAGTTCCTTCAAACGTTAAGGATGGAAAAGCCGTGATTCGCATACAAATCAATAGATGTCATGACATATTTCGAAATTATATCAAGGGAATGTAACATAATTCAAATACAATCTTATCGCCCACTCGCGCTTTAACTATGAAGTTGCCGTGCAACAAAAAGTCTCGAAATTTATTCAGAATTTATAAAATTCACTTAATTTTGTAGAAAAGTCCAGTAATATTTGTATTTTATTCGATTTTTAATTAAACACGGGCAAAAGTTAGAAAGTCGAAATGTAGCATTTTTATTAAGAAATCACGAAATAACGTCGACAAACTGCATATGAGCCATTCAAGCTCGAATGAGCTTGAATTGGAACACAAATGCTGTAATATCGAAATTCGTGCATGATACATGTTTTTATCGTCAAAAATCTGTTATTTTAATACAAATAAAGAATCAGTTTATAGCATTACATCCACAAATACGGCTACAAGCGAAAGTGACTTTAATTTGTTTCAAAAGTCACCTTTTTTTCGAATATTCATAAAACGCACCGTGCCAGCGACGTTTCGATGTCGCTTTCCCTCAAAGTCTTGGCAGTCAAATTAACTTCGTGGTAAAGGAACTTCACATTCTTCTCCAGGTTGATGTCATTGTCCAGTTCGTAGGCGATTTTACGAGCCTTACCAACGGCCAGATACCTCCTTGTCATCCTGAAAATGAGTATTTCATTGGCATTTATAAAAAATTGAAATAGAAAAATACAATAAACAAAAGAAAATTGAACGAAATCCACAGCACCAAAAGTAAAACATAAAAATAACTGTTAAAATGCAGCCTGGTGGCACTAAACAGCGGACGAATTGGCCGGAAATGTGGTATTTTTCGGCAGGAACGGCTTGAAACAGGACAAAATTAGCAAAAATGGAATTTTAAAGTTAAACAATACAATAAGTGAATCTATTTAATTAAATAATAACAATAATTAAGAACTATAGCATAGATAACACAGAAAAACCGCTGCAACCGGGCGAAAATAACAAAAATACATGGATATATCGTTGTATGCTGACGGGGAAGACCAACAAGAATGTTTTCGAGCGATTTGTTCATAAAAATCAATAAAATTTGACCAATTTTCCCGCCCAAATTATCCAATTCTGATCTCTCTTGCAAGACTTGTTTGATCAAACTACAGGCTACTGTCGTTATTCTGGCTAAAATGAAGGAATGTTAACAATTTATTTACTTCACTCACATAATTTATAGTTATTCGAAAAAAAACAAATAAGGCATGTGAAATAAAAAAATATAATAAAAATCCAATAAAATTGGTGATTCCACCGCACGGTTCGCCGTCCAATGGAATCCCCGGGCACGTTAAAGGACTGCCTCCTGTTAAACGTCGGGCAGGAATTGAAACTTTCCGACTCTTGCAATTTGGGCGTTCTGGATGGTTTTTTGATTTTCTGCCTTTAAATGGGAGACAATACAATGAAGTTTCGGAGGCAATTTTGGTGGAGTTGGAAATTCACCCGAACAAAAGATATAAAGCATAAACTTCAGAACTCAGCGGGTATTTTTTCGGTGGATCTGAAAAAATTGCTTCCAAAACTTTCATGTATTTGCTAATTTTTAAGCATTTTAGAACTTTTAATAAGTCAGATTTTTCCATTAGAAATTCATATAACAATATTGGTCCCGCAACGATTTGCGGAGAAAAGTTTGCCGGGAACTTCGAATTTTTAAAATATTGCAATCTGCCGCACAGTCTAGGCTGGGAACGCAATCTTGTTCACATTGTTTTGTAAACAGCGGACACACTGAAACTGCCCACCACCGCGAGCCGGTACCGTTGAATGGGAACCATTCGAAATCTGACGGGCTGCTAAACAACGGACAATATTGAAACATTCAAACTGTAGCGATTTGCGCATATTTTTTTGTTTCAAAATAAATTAAACACCGTTTAATAACTAGTTTCGTAAATATTAATCAAGACGGGAAACGTCAGTTTTCTTTTACGCAATTGTTTGCCCGTTTTTTTCTTCATGTTTAAACAAAATCAACACATGACTAGAGTTGAAAAAAGATATTTTTAAGAAAAAAAAAGCAGTGTCTAGTAGTGAAAAAATAGAAGATTCGACCCCGCGTCGCTCATTCGACCCCGCGTCGCTCATTCGACCCCGCGTCGCTCATTCGACCCCGCGTCGCTCATTCGACCCCGCGTCGCTTCATTCGACCCCGCGTCGCTCATTCGACCCCGCGTCGCTCCCCTGTGCGGCTGGTCGAATCGCGCTCTCCCCAGGAATCGACCTCCCCGACGGAATCGAGCTCTCCCCGAATCTGTTGTCTACCCGCTCCCACGTCAACATGTCAGGTGATCTCCTACACGATCCTCCACCTGAGAGCGGGACATTCACACCCGTCTCTTCTTCTGTTCAGACCAGGAAACGACGTAGGGACGCCGACTCTCCTCTTATCCCTCTTCAAGACTCGCTCCCCCATCTTCTCCACGGATTGGGCGATGTTCCGGACACCATGAAGACCATCTTCAGTCGACTGATCGATACCATTTCCTCCCTCGCCGACGAGTTACGCGACGTCCGGCAAGACTGTGAAGAGCTAAGACTACAGGTGAATTCTCTCTCCTCTCAGGCCTGCTCCGAAGACTTGGAACCCATGGAGACCCCGGCTACGACCTTCGCTCGATCGCTTCCATTGACCTCGCAAAAGGAAGACCTCCTTGGCGATTTCGCCTTCTGCCACGCTATCGTCGAGAACGTCGAACGCCGGCGATCGATAGTCATCGGAAATCTCCCCGAAACTCAGTCCTCGGATCCACAGATGTGCTCTTCCAAGGACCTCGCGACCGTACGCTCCCTCCTTGCCGTAGTTGGTGTAGAAGAGGCTCCTTCCGCCGTATTCCGCATGGGAAAACTTAACACCCACAAGAAGCGTCTCGTAAAAGTAGTTTTCCCAAACTCCAAAGCTGCTAAGACTAGCCTGATCAATGCCCCTTGGATTCGCCACTCGCCGTTCCATGGTGTTTGGATTCGGGAATCGCTCTCCCGAGAAGAGCGTTCCCGCCAGCGTCATGCGATCCCGCGTCCCCACTTTGATCGTGCCGCCCGCCCTCTTATCGATCGCGCCCATCGATCGTCCATCCGTGTGCCGCCGCTCGCTCATTCGTCTCCTCGCCCTCTGCCGTTCAACTTCTCCTGCCCGCCGTCGTCTTCGCCATGGGGCGCACCGCCGCTCTTCTGCCCTCCCTTTCCTGCTGCTTCATCGTCCAGGCCGGTTTATTTCCCTTCTCATCCTTATCCTAATCCTCCCTACCCCCCCCCCCCCCTTTAGAAATTTCTAAGTAATTCTCAGCGGGATTCCCCGGGTAACATTGGTTTTAATGGTTCGCTAATTAATATTCGTTCTCTTTCCAAAAATATTCCCCAGGTACATGCTTTTCTTTTAGCAAATTCGATTGACTTACTGTGGCTCACGGAAACTTGGCTCAAACCCTCTTTTGATTCGGTTACTGTTCTCTCAGACTTAAATTCCCACTACGAATTCGTCCGTTTAGACCGCTCCCGCAAAAAAGGTGGAGGTCTAGGAATTTTTGTACGCTCAGGCATAAAATACAATGTAATCGCAGAAATTCAGTCTAAGGACGCCTACGAGGTACTTGTAGTCGATTTTTTCGGATCGGATATCGTTAAATTTCGTTCTATTTTGGTTTATAGAGTGCCCGCCGTTAGCACAAACTTGACAGAACTACTTTTCCAAGCGATAAACGACTTTTGTACTGTGGATTTCCCCATTTTACTCCTCGGAGATTTTAATTTCCCCGATTTCGGTAAAAATTCCTTTTCCCAGTCCCCCCTGGGGGTCCTTTTTCGCGAAGATATTGCAGGTAGTGGATTCGAAAACTCGGTATTGCAGCCCACAAGAGAAGGAAACACCTTAGACCTAGTTCTCTCTGACACAACCGATTTCGTGCACGAAACAGCTGTATTCCCTCCACTGGGAAATACCGATCATTGCCTCATTCACTTTAAGCTATCAGTTCCATACTCTCCTGTGATCCCCCTGTTAGTCCGCAACTACCGGGGAATGGATTCGGATTCAGTGGCACTCAGACTAGCCAGCATCGATTGGCACGCCGAATTTTCGAATATAGCTACGGTGGATGCGATGTACGAGCATTTCCTTCAAATTCTCAAGAAAGCGCACGATGACTTTGTCCCCCTTGTGTCCCGAAACTCCCGAAAAATGCTGCCTACGCATCTGCAAAACCTCACCGCCCATGCAGATAGAATTTGGCAGAAAGCCCGTACGTTAGACTCCGCGGAAACTTGGGCTCAGTATGCAGATCTCAAAGCAAAGTTAGATAGAGAAACGTGTAAATATCGCAGAAACGCTGAAAAGAACACGCTAGGAAACGCAAGGTCTCGAGATCTGTATAAAATAGTCAAGAGACGAACTAAACCCGCGCATTCTAACAAGATTCTGCTAGATAAAGATGGCACCCCTCTCACTTCAGATACCACAGCCGCAAATTACATTGCCCAGTCCTTCGCATCCGCATTTACCAGTAGTGACCGTACCCCTACAGACCCAAAACTGATAAATATCTCCCACCCTATGCACTCAGCCCCTTATTTCGATAAGGTTTCTATAATCAAAACGCTCTCTTCTTGGAATAAATCCCACGCCGCAACCCCGGATGAAATCCCATTGGAATTCACAAAGAAATTTGCGATTTATTTAGGACAGCCACTAGAGATAATTTTCAATCTCTCCCTCTGGAGAGGCGAAATTCCCTCCCGCTGGCGTCATGCCATAGTCACACCTATCCCCAAAAACGGCAAACCGGCCACGACCGCTAACTTGAGACCAGTGAGCATCACCTCGACTTTTTCCCGTCTTTTTGAAAAGTTACTCAAACCGTATTTAACATTACACCTGGAGGTGAATAACGTCATATCTCCTCATCAACACGGTTTCCGAAAAGGCAAATCGGTCGAAACTCAAATGCTTGAGTCACTCAACGATTGGACTCTCTCTTTGGATAACAAGCAAGGCGTGGATATAGTCTATTTCGATTTTTCGAAGGCCTTCGATCGCGTAAATCATCATAAACTGTTCGCAAAACTAGAGGCCCTTAAGCTACATCCTATGGTCCTTAGATGGATTAAAGGCTTCTTGTCCGACCGCTCCTTCCAAGTGCGCTACAAAAACACACTTTCCAAAACTTTCCCCGTGAATAGCGGTGTCCCACAAGGTACCTGCCTCTCCCCCCTCCTATTCAACGTTTATACCCATGAGCTTCCATGTCTCCTTACGCAAGGTGGTGTGACTTGCAAAGTCTTTGCCGACGACACGAAAATTTACCGTGCGATCTCGTCCGACAGCTGTAGATTTGCTTTACAAACTAGCATTGACCTCATGTGGCAGTGGTCAATAGACTGGGCCCTGCCCATCTCCATCGAAAAATCTCAGATTGTACACCTAGGGCCTACAAACCCCCACTTTTCATACACCTTAAACGGTACTATATTGCCGGTAAACGCTGTGGGTGCACGAGATTTAGGTTTTATTGTGACTCCTACCCTCTCATTTGCAACACACTGCCATCGCATTGTTACGGCTGCAAAACACAGGATTTACAACCTTTTCAAGGCAATCACCTCCCGCGATATCGACATCTGGCTTAAGATCTACAAGACATACGTAAGGCCTGTAGTGGAGTTCGGAACTACAGTTTTTAATTCCGAAAAAGGGTACGTTAAGCGACTTGAAAAGGTTCAAAACGACTTTACGCGCAAACTGTTTATTAGGTCAGGGTTGGCGAAATACGGTCATATGCCCTGTGCAGAGTTTAGAAACCGCAGACTAGATCTCCCGTCCCTCGCTCAAAGACGCAACGTCTTTGATATCTCGATGGTCAGCAAAATACTCAGCGGACGTTGCCGAATCACAAAGGACTCCTTTTTCGCCATTCGAAATTCCGTGACGCGTGGAGGACAGAACAAAATCCATTTTTCTGCCCCTCGCACGTCGCTACGAGCCCAGTTTTTCACAGTGCGTGCAGGTTCACTTTACTTAAAACTCATGAAAAATATCAAAATTCCTAAATCTACACGCTCCCTTTCTAAAAGATTAGCCCCAACTAAACCAGTGTTACCCCAAAATCCGCCCCAAACTTTGTAAACCCTGTTCAGATACCCCTCCTTCATTCCATATCGATACAGTTGTCATTTATGTGTGATTGTTTTTCTCGTGTGTTCTGCTCTCTTTTGTAAGATTTGCACGCCTTGTGCGTAATAAATTATTATTATTATAAGACGTTGTGTCTCGACGCCATCGGTGACCACGTACAATTTAAATAACCGTAACTTAGTTAATTGCCGATAAATTATGAAAATTAAAAAAAATCTTTTTCTTTATATTATGAAATAAATGTCGGAATGCGTTGGAGTTTGCAAAAAATTAAGCTTGCCGAGCCTAGCGGATGTCATGTTGCGCTGGAACCCGTTTAAAATCCTGTTTCTGAAAATGGGTACTGTAATCCAACTTTTCACATGAAAACATAAACTTTCTATTTTCGAAATGATTTGAAACGTTTCGATCGATATTCCTTCGAATGACCCAATTGGCGGCGCCGCATCTGTCGCATGCCCCGCGGGCACAACCGCATTCTGCGCCGGGGTGAAAGCGATTGTGAGCTTTTTACCTGAGGTAAGGAAATGAAAGAATTCTAAAATCATTCGTCCTCATCGTCTGACCAAGAATGGCCCTCCCCAAAAAATCTATTCTCTCCATCCCCACCGCTCGTTGGATCGCCAGAGACCTGAAGAACGGAATGCTCGTGGAGCAGCACCTCAACTGTCTCTGGTTCACGGAGGTTCCCGTGGAAGTGCTCGACGACGCCGATCTAGAAAACGCTGTGAAAAGGTAAATTATTAACAGGAAATCGATAATCAATGCATTTTCAGGCATTGTAGCAATGAAGACAGCGAAATCAGCAGAGTTGCGACCAGAGTGCTGAACCGATTCGCCCTCTTCAGACACCTGGCGGAACACGAGGAAGAAGAAGAAGAAGAGGAGGAGAAGGTGAGTACTTTTCTTTTATTTTGTTTAATAAATATCGTTTTCCAGGAATCTGAAGACCAGCCGATGCCTTCTGAAATTGAAAAGAAAGCAGAGGAAAACGAGGAGACGGTCGCCAAACAGCCCAAAAGTGAAAAAACGGAGAACACGATGACGGCGAAGGTTTTGGCCAAGAAACTCAAAGGTGTGTTACTTTTTGAGCACCCTTGTGTATTCTCTCTCTCTCTCTCTCTCTCTCTCTCTATCTGTCTATCTATCTATCTCTCTTTCATTCTCTATAATCTTTCTAAATGGTTCCTTGTAGAGCTCCCACGCAAACCCACCCCTCTTGAAGCCATGATGCTCCTTCGCACCTTTGGATCCAATTCGGCCACCCTCCTGGAAGACGCCGAAGCCATTGTCGGTGTAAGTTTTTTTTATTTTTTCAATCTTTTCTCAAACTCATGCTTAACTTTTATTTACAGAGAAAGATGAAGCGAGTCGATGAGGTGTGGAAGGCCCTGATTTTCGTCAAATTTGGAGACTGCAAGAACAAGAGCAAGAAAGATATTCGCAGTTTGTACAAGGCTCTGCTGAAGAAGAAGGAGATGAAATAATCTTATTGTCCCCAACCTTTTCATGTTCAATCGATTTCAATGGTCACAAGTGAATAAAATTTATCTATTACTTGGTTTTTGGTGTTTTGGGAAAACGGTTTGTGGGGGGTCGCTGAGCCATCATGTACTCACTTTTGCTCTCACACTCCCACACTTACACACACACACACTCACACACTCACACACTCACACACATATAGATACACACGGCCGCAATCACACGGACATCGACCGCTCCATTATGCGGGCACGCGTATGAATCGGCATTGAATCGCACCACATCTCTCTCTCTCTCTCTCTCTCTCTCTCTCTCTCTCTCTCTCACTACAAAAACAGAAAAACACCCTTGGTACGACATTTATTGTTGTATTTCAGTCATAAACCAAATGATGGTTACAAACTTCTTTGAACGTGTGGTCAAGTAGATCCTTCCTCAGACTCTGAAAAAAATTTGCAGTTTTCGTTTCCAAGTTTTGTCTCACTTGGAAACTTCCTACGGCGTCAATGTATTGATGAACAATGCTTTTCATGTATTCTCTTCCGGTAATCTCAATAAAATGATCATTCTTCCCAAGATAAGGTCCTATTCCGACACCAATTAGGTGAACGTCATGGTAGATTCGTTTCAACTGAAAGAACGTCGTTTTTTCATGTTTTTGCAGCCTACATGGTTGATATGTCTTTTGACTCTGGCAGGATAGGCTATGTGTTCTTCATCACCCGCATCAGGAATTCCATCACTGATCAAAAGAATTACTTTCCTTGTGCTCTCATTATCCTGAAAAAGGGTACTATTTAAAGATGAATAGAATTACACATAATTTTAGGGACCGCAAGCCGAAATTTTACAATTGCAATTTAAAGATTATTTTCAGCCACGGTTGTAGGTTCTAAGTCGTAGCAGTAAAACTTTTTTTTGAATTTTGAATTTTCGTTAACTTTGAAAGAGAAATAACAATTTTAGTGCAGCTTTTGCGGCCGCCGTTTTCAATTGAAGCTTTCGGGGGCGGGGCTAAACAGCGGGCACGCCAAGTCGGCAAAAGAGTTATATTCCGCCGTAAGCTGTTTTGGCGATATTTATGTTGTTTAAAATAATAAATATACTCTATGACACATAAGGAATGCGTAAAATCATCCAATAATTGTATTAAAAATGTCGTAAAACGTTTTGAAAATTTTGCTTTCCCGCGTTAGCAACGGAGCACGCCGTTCGCAGTTGGCTTTGTACAATTACATATTTAAGCCTGAATTGCGAAAAACCGCCAGAGTGAATTTTCGATTTTTGTACTTCATTCAAAACACACCAGCAAATTAACAAAAAACGAAAAGCAAAAGTCGCGGTCCGGGTGTATAAACGCCGAAATCGGTCAAAAAGGGGGAATCCACAGAAAGTTCAAAAATCAATATTCGTGTTTGCCCATTTTGGTGTTTTTAAGTGTTTAATACGTACAAAACATAATATAAATCTGTTTTATAGCAAAAAAAAAACATTTTCCACAGACCCCGCCTTTGCGGTACCTACAGAATTGTGATGTTTTTTCTCTATTAAATGAACATTATAGTGCTTTGCCGCACACATTTCATAAACTGAAAATCCTACCTTTCGTAGGATGTTGTAGGCCTTATCAACTGCTTCTCCAGTCATTGTTTTATCATTCAAATGCTCCATCTTGTGAACCATCCTTGTATAAATCGGACCATTCGATCCACGTGGGGTCGTGGTGAAATCATGATGAACCTCTGTACTGAATCTAACCAGTGAAACTATAATTTTTTCTCCCTGTAGAAAAGCAACTGCATGTTCTACGAAGGGCACAACCTAAAAATTTCCGAAAGTTTCATTGAAGCACAAGTACTCACGCTGTTTTTCCAATGGTCTTCATAACATGTATAATGCTTCTTTTGCGGTTCCCCGGTTAAAGGGTGGTCGGGACAAATTATCTTTTCACCGCTTGGTTGAGCTATCCAGCCGATAGATGCTGACGAATCGACGACGAAGACAAAATGAATTGGATATTTGATCTTGTCACATCTCCATTCCAATCGCGGTGCGGGTGTGGTAGTTGTTGGTTGCCTAGTCGTCGTGGTTGGCAAACAATTTAGACCCTAAACAAACTGAATTATGCGTCATGTGTATCTCGCAAATCGCAGCTCGCACCCGTATGGCATCGGCAGCGCTGCTCCAAGAACATCGAACTTTGACTCGCGTCGTCTGGTTTGCACAGAGCCTCGTCGCGGGCCCCCGTATGCAAGCGTGACTGAAGCCGGCCGCGAATTTTTGAAAATCTGTGTTTTAATGTAACTATTTTCAGAGTCAATATTTTTGAGTTTTGCTTATTGCAAAACATAAATCTAATTGGTCAAAACATACTTTGTTAAAGAGGATTCCAACCATCCTATAGCTGTCGCCAAACGAGCATCGGCTGTTAAAAGCCGCTTTTTCTCTGCGTCTTCGCTGCTCACACACTATTTCCGCCTAGTATCGCACGGCTGCTGCATTACGGCCGTTTTTGGCAGGATGCCCGTTTGGCGACAGCTATACATAAATGTTGTATGTTTTCACGGCCGAGTGGTTAAGAGGTCGGCCTCGCAATCCGAATTTGATCCAGATCCCCCTTCGGCAAAACGTTTTTGCAATACTTGTTTTATACATTTAGGTTCGATAGAGATGCAATTCCTATACATAGTTGGGGAAAAACATTTTTCTCAACTTTCCGAAATTTTGACCTCAGCCCGACAATTGAAGCGCTCTGCATTCATTAGGGCGGCGAGCTTATGAAACGGTCTGAACTTCACTTCTGTTAGGCTACCGCATTCACACGCAGGCTTCGGCCGTTCAACTAGGCCACCATAGTCACACGCCCACTTCGGCCGCTCTTTAGGGCGGCCCCACTCATAGGCGGGCTTCGGCCGCTCAATTGGGCTGCCGCACTCGAAGGCGGACTTCGGCCGCTCAACTAGGCGATCGCAATCACACGCGGGCTTCGGCCGCTCCTTCACACGACCGCACTCACAAGTGGCCTTTGACATACGTCGTATGCTTTGTGCAGAGCCCCGCGGTGGGAACTCTATGGGGCGCCGTTCCAACGTACCGCATTAGGATGCGTGGAACTACCCAACTTTAGGAAACTACTTCACTTACTCGATAAGCAGCGGCTTCGCCATTAGTCCGTTCCAAATAACGATCCAACTCGTAATGTTTCTTGCAAACACATACATTCGTTGGTTTTCCTTTAATCTTTTCCATTACTGCGTTCGGGCCACATATAGTCAACGGTATGCAGTAGCCATCCTAAATGTTTATTTTAAAAAGTAAATTAATAGTTATTACTTCTTCGTCGTAATCATCGGTCTCGTCAACCTCCATTCTCGCTACATTCTCGGTACCATCATCACATATACACACGTTGTCATTTTCATCGAGTCTCGAATTCCTTACGCATTGGTTTTGTTCCACACAAAGTTCCTTAAGGTTGTTAAGGTTACTAAGGAAATTTCCTTAACTTACGGATAAGTGCCTTGTCTTTTTGTCCTTTGAATTGTGAATGAAGCCGGTGCGGCATTCGCACTTTCCAGTTGCGTAGTTCGCAAACATGTTCACTCCACATTTCAACTCCGGAAGACAGTATTGTCCCTGAAACTTGAATATCAAATTTAAAAATTAAAAACTACCAAAAGCCATTTTTCTCTTTCAGCTTTCAACTCTGGTTCATTCGTGTGTTTCACATCAATATGGCCTTTTATACAAACACAACTCTCTCCCATCCTTTCAGAGCTGTGCTTACAAATTGGCAAACAATACACTTCCTAAATTAGTAATTAATACAACTTTACAAACTTAATTACGTCTTTGAACATTTCCTTTAACTTTTCAAAGGTTCCAGATGGTTCCTTATGAACTGAGTGGTGGTTCTTTTCACAACGGCAAATGTCGTTCGAATCGGGCTTGGAGTGGAGTTTGCATTCTGCTTTACCTTTCTCTGGGCCAGTGATTTCTGAAATTACAATCGTAAAATACAAAATAAGGAATTAAAATTACGGTTTACACAGATGAGGCCAGTTCTCGCAAAGGGAGGCACATCCGTCCAACCGCTGGGAGTATTCATCACGGCACTGCGGGGCTGGTCGGAGCATTTCGCACTTGGGTTGTTCGGAGCCCAATTGTCAGTATTTGCCATTTCCTGAAAAAGTCTCTCTCCCTTTCTGTCTCTTTATCTTTCTGTCTCTTTGTTCTCTGTCTCTCTGTCTCTCTCTTTCTCTCTCTCTCTCTCTCTCTCTCTAACTCACGTCTGTTTTCGTTCTTTGCAAAAAGAACTTTTTTGTTTGCAATACATGTGTATTGGCATTGCATTTGTTGAAATCGTGCTTTTCGTCGTGTTTTCGGAACACGGGAATCAGATAATTTCCACTTTTGCCATTCGGCATTTTGAAATCCGCCTTACAGCCGTCACAGATTTTCTAAAACAAATTACATCTGAAAAATGATTTTCAAACTTACAGAGCAAATGTTATCCAATGTGGAAACATCCACTTCGTGTGCAGTTGACTTGATTCCAACCTGGTAGACATTCCTAGTCGGCTTCGACCCAATCGCGTCTGAAAGAAAGTGAGTATTTCCAAACAGCGTCTCTTAAGCGTCAGGCGCGCTGCTTCACCCCATGTCCGTTGTGGTCTAGTGGTTAGGATTTATGGCTCTCACCCATAAGGCCCGGGTTCGATTCCCGGCAACGGAATATCTTTTGCCTTTTCAAAAACAATATATACTTACTTGCTGGCTTGTTTGAGCAGACTCTTGGAGCATTTAGGCCATTCACATCTGTCATCAGAATGCTTCCAGCCGTGATGCTCATCATAGGCTCAGATGGCATCACCAAAGCGTATTTCCAGCCGTTTCCAGTCTTTCGGACGAATCCGTTCTTTCCAAAACCAAAGTCTTTCGTGATCACTTTCTTTGAACTTCTTTCGTTCACTTCGATAATGTTGGCTTGTTCTTATCTCTCTTTCAGAAGCACTGAAAAAGATTCGAAAGGAATTCAAGAATCCCCACTTATGAGAAACTTGGCAATTTCTTTTCTGGTGATTGTCAACGTAGTTTTACAGGTTGGCGCAATCTCCAAGCACATGTTAAACAAATGCATGTCGGAGTCATTAGGGCACTGTTCAGTGACTTCTGAAGACAAAGATTAGAAATTAGGCCACGCCCACCCCAGATGCACTTGATTCCTTTGTCTTTGACGTACTCGAACGTGGAGGGAAAGGGGGCCTTTGTTTGGCACAAATTGGGGGCTTGTTCCTCATCGAGGATTCCAAAGATCTGGGTGCATTTGAACGTCTGAAACTCGTTTCAAACGGTCCCGAGTGGAAAACTACAGTTTGATCGTAGCGTTCGTTGGCTGGGAGTCCAGCGTAGTCTCCGATCAGAGCATCAGAGCTGCACCACTGCTTCAGCGTGTGGCTGAAGATTCCTGCTGAGCCAGGACGGGCGAAGAGTAGTAGAAGCAGGGCCAGAAGCTTCTGAAGATGAGGGTGAGGTAGGGAGAAAGAGGAGAGGGAGACCATGCAGCCGACCGGAGGGGGAGACAAATGGAGAATGATCACTTTTGAGGGGAGAAAGAGGCCACATTGACATTAGCGTAGCGGACGAACAGGACGAGACGGAAGTTGAGCATGAAAAAAAGCAAAAGAATAGTTTTCCGGAGGAATCGAACCCGCGCCGCTTCAATGACACGCGAGAGCCTAGGCGCTGCGCCACCTGGAGAGATACTTAATTAATCTACTATTCGATAATAAAAACAAATAAAGTGGGCCAAATGAAAAATATATATTGAAAATCCAATAAAATTTGTGATTCGCCCGCCCACCGTTCAAGGAGCCGTGGGAAATTTGATAACCTGCTAACCATCGGACATACATCAAAAATATTCCTACGTAGGAATTGCAGCAACGGTAACGAATTGCGCATATTACTTTTTTATTTAAATTAAACAAGGTTTATTTTAATTTAAAAATGTAAAAAATGTAATATATAATTAAATATACAAATTTCGCAACCATGGGACGCAACTTTTCACCCGTTTGTTTGCTATTTTTCCACGTTTAAACAAAATAAAACTAAAATTAACACAATACTATAGTTGACAAACGTTATTCAAAAACAGAATCGTGGTGTGACACATAGAAGACGTCGGGTCTCGACACAATCCAATAGCGATCCGGAAAGTAGACTCCGTGCGGCCCAAAAGACAGTAACTTCGTTCAAAGTCGATAAATTTTCACAATTCAAAAAGAAATATTTTTCCTTACAATGGTTTTTGTGATGTAAAAGGCGGTATGCGTTAAGCTATCTCATTCGTTAGAGTTTACAAGCATTCTGCCATGTCTAGGGTAGAGGATATCATATTTTATGCCCAGAAACCTGATAAAATCATGTTTTTCACAAAGTGTACTGTAATCCAACTTTTCACATGAAAACATAAACTTTCTATTTTCGAAATGATTTGAAACGTTTCGATCGATATTCCTTCGAATGACCCAATTGGCGGCGCCGCATCTGTCGCATGCCCCGCGGGCACAACCGCATTCTGCGCCGGGGTGAAAGCGATTGTGAGCTTTTTACCTGAGGTAAGGAAATGAAAGAATTCTGAAATCATTCGTCCTCATCGTCTGACCAAGAATGGCCCTCCCCAAAAAATCTATTCTCTCCATCCCCACCGCTCGTTGGATCGTCAGAGACCTGAAGAACGGAATGCTCGTGGAGCAGCACCTCAACTGTCTCTGGTTCACGGAGGTTCCCGTGGAAGTGCTCGACGACGCCGATCTAGAAAACGCTGTGAAAAGGTAAATTATTAACAGGAAATCGATAATCAATGCATTTTCAGGCATTGTAGCAATGAAGACAGCGAAATCAGCAGAGTTGCGACCAGAGTGCTGAACCGATTCGCCCTCTTCAGACACCTGGCGGAACACGAGGAAGAAGAAGAAGAAGAGGAGGAGAAGGTGAGTACTTTTCTTTTATTTTGTTTAATAAATATCGTTTTCCAGGAATCTGAAGACCAGCCGATGCCTTCTGAAATTGAAAAGAAAGCAGAGGAAAACGAGGAGACGGTCGCCAAACAGCCCAAAAGTGAAAAAACGGAGAACACGATGACGGCGAAGGTTTTGGCTAAGAAACTCAAAGGTGAGCTACTTTTTGGAACACTCTTTTGTATAATCTCTCTCTTTCTCTCTCTCTCTCTGTCTCTCTTTCTCTCTGTCTCTCTCCCTGTCTTTCTCTCTTTCTTTCTCTATAATCTCCTTTCTAAACCATCTTTTACAGAACTTCCTCGCAACCCCACCCCTCTCGAAGCGATGAAGCTCCTTCGAACTTTCGGATCCAACTCGGCCACCCTCTTGGAAGAAGCCGAAGCCATTGTTGGTGTAAGTTTTTTATTTCTTCAAATCAATTCAATCTTTTCTCAAACTCATGCTTAACTTTTGTTTACAGAGAAATATGAAACGCGTCGATGAGGTCTGGAAGGCCCTGATTTTCATCAAGTTTGGAGCATGCAAGAACAAGAGCAAGAAAGATATTCGCAGTTTGTACAAGGCTCTTCTGAAGAAGAAGGAGATGAAATGACCTTCTGTTCTCTAACCTCCTCACGTTGATTCGATTTCTCTTGTCATCAGTGTTTCAAGGAATAAAATTTGTCTATTACTTGGTTTTCGTGTTTTTTGGAAACGGATTTTGGGGTCGCTGAACCATCATATACTCACTTTTGCTCTCACAAACTCACTTTTCCTGTTTTCCTCTCTCTCTCTTTCTTTCTCTCTTTACAAATCTTTGTATTTCTCAACCCTCTCGATCTCTCTTTCTCTAATTCTCTACATCTCTCTGTCTAATTCTCTCTACACGCACACACACACACCTGGTTACCGGTCTATTGTCAAAAAACTCGAAATTATGTTTATGTATACGTGATGTTGTAGCAAATTTAATGTACAGGAAATTCTTTTGAGAATTTCCTGTACAGAAAATTCTAATCATTTCTCATCTGTTTCCTTTTTATGGATCTTCAAGGTAACCACATGAAAAACGTGATAAGATACGATATCTGAGAGTTTCAAGCACCATAGTGAAATCCCGGAAACAAATTGTCTCTTGATTCGGAATCGGCTGAAAACGCGTTTACGGAGTTTCTAGGACCCAAATTTGGCTCCAGATCATTTTCCCATCCTGTACCTACAAAACATAATTTGGTTCACAAACAACTGAGTTGCATTTTAGTCGAGGCTTCTGAAGCAACTACGGATGGGAGAATGATCTGGAGCCAATAATGGGTTCAACCCGTCATTTGGGTCCTAGGAACTCCGTAAACGCGTTTTCAGCCGATTCCGAGACAATTTTTTTCCTGGATTTCACTATGGTGCTTGAAACTCTCAGATATCGTATCTTATCACGTTTTTCATGTGGTTACCTTGAAGATCTATTAAAGGAAACAGATGAGGATGATTAGAATTTGATTTTCTATCGATTGCTTTTTTTAGATTGAAATTTGATTGACGTTGACGCGAGATACAAAATGGGCGCCGCGCACTACAGTAACCCACGCTACAGTAACCCAGTGGAGGAAAAAATGTTCCAATTCAATTGTTTTCATCATTCTATCAATGTGCAAACGTAAAACACGTTTAGCGGGGACGAATATCTGCGAAAGCGCGGGGTCTAACTGCGGCGAGGCGTCCCTATGGCGCGGCATAGGACTTTTCTGGCCCTTGTTTGAATGGGTTGTGGAAACAGAAATCAAAAAGTGTGAAAAAAGCAATACCTAAAACTACTCGTTCTTTTTGAAAAGTTTGGTTTCAAAACGCAGTCTAAAATCGAAATTTCTGAAAACTTGTGTGGAGCCTTCCTATGACCCATATATAAAGTCCTGAAATTTTTGGGCCCTAAATATTTTTCTTTCCCGGGTTACGGTAGTTGAAAGTTCAATTGGGTCAAAATTGAAAATTTTAAAGTTAAGGAAGTCATATTTTTAGAGTTTTTACTGATTCTCCGAAAAATTTTCAATCGGGGGAGAAAAGTAATTATCATATTTAAATTGTTGAGATTGTTTCCTACAACTTTGCTTTTAACACCAAAAAATCGGTAGTTACACTTGACCTCAAAAATTCGTTTGAAAAAGTATTACTTTAATCGGTACAGCATGTTCAAGCCCAAATTTTGCTGGCACGTTATAAGGCTCCAGAAATGCATTATCATTGACTAGAAAATTGGTTGAACATAGGCAATACTAAAAAATCAGAGAGCGGATTCGAACCCGGGTCGTGAGATTTGTAAGCGAGGACGTTACCTCTCTGTCACAGTGTCGGTCTCGCGCTGTTGGCAAGTTAATTACAAAGCGCGCCCCCGTTTTCATCGGCCGCAACTTTTCACTTGTTTGTTTGATATTTTTCCATTTTTAAACAAAATCAAACCAAAAATGACACAGGAATTAAATCGCAAAGTAGTTATTTTAAGAAAAAAACAGGTTTCGTATGAAAACGTAGAAAATGTTGGGTCTCGACACGAAACTATAAAGTTCCGGAGTATACTCTGTGTCGCTCAAATTACAGTAACTTCGGTCAAAATCGATAAATTTTCACAATTAAAAAGTAATTTTTTTTTTACAATGTTTTTGTGATGTAAAAGGCGGTATGCGTTAAGCTATCTCATTCGTTGGAGTTTGCAAGAATTCTGCCCTGTCGAGGGTAGCGGATGTCATGTTTTATGCCCAGAAGCCTGTTAAAATTATGTTTCTCTGAAAGTGTACTGCAAGCGAACCATTTACAGAACAATCATTCAAACTTTCGAAATGATTTGAAAAGTATTCGATCGATATTTATTAGTATGACCCAATTGGCGGCGCCGCATCTGTCGCATATCCCGCGGGCACAGCCGCATTCTGCGCCGGGGTGAAAGCGATTGTGAGCTTTTTACCTGAGGTAAGGAAATGAAAGAATTCTGAAATCATTCGTCCTCATCGTCTGACCAAGAATGGCCCTCCCCAAAAAATCTATTCTCTCCATCCCCACCGCTCGTTGGATCGTCAGAGACCTGAAGAACGGAATGCTCGTGGAGCAGCACCTCAACTGTCTCTGGTTCACGGAGGTTCCCGTGGAAGTGCTCGACGACGCCGATCTAGAAAACGCTGTGAAAAGGTAAATTATTAACAGGAAATCGATAATCAATGCATTTTCAGGCATTGTAGCAATGAAGACAGCGAAATCAGCAGAGTTGCGACCAGAGTGCTGAACCGATTCGCCCTCTTCAGACACCTGGCGGAACACGAGGAAGAAGAAGAAGAAGAGGAGGAGGAGGTGAGTACTTTTCTTTTATTTTGTTTAATAAATATCGTTTTCCAGGAATCTGAAGACCAGCCGATGCCTTCTGAAATTGAAAAGAAAGCAGAGGAAAACGAGGAGACGGTCGCCAAACAGCCTAAGAGTGAAAAAACGGAGAACACGATTACGGCGAAGGTTTTGGCTACAAAACTCAAAGGTGAGCTACTTTTTGGAACACTCTTTTGTATAATCTCTCTCTTTCTCTCTCTCTCTGTCTCTCTTTCTCTCTCTATAATATCTCTCTTCTAAACCCTCCTTTTCAGAGCTCCCTCGGAAGCCGACCTCTCTTGAAGCGATGAAGCTCCTTCGCACCTTTGGATCCAATTCGGCCACCCTCTTGGAAGATGCCGAAGCCATTGTCGGTGTAAGTTTTCATTTTTTTTCAAACCTTTTTTTTCTCAAACCCATACTTAAACTTATATTTGCAGAGAAAGATGAAACGAGTCGATGAGGTCTGGAAGGCCCTGATTTTCGTCAAGTTTGGAGCCTGCAAGAACAAGAGCAAGAAAGATATTCGCAGTTTGTACAAGGCTCTTCTGAAGAAGAAGGAGATGAAATGACCTTCTGTTCTCTAACCTCCTCACGTTGATTCGATTTCTCTTGTCATCAGTGTTTCACGGAATAAAATTTGTCTATTACTTGGTTTTCGTGTTTTGTGGAAACGGATCACTCACTCACTCTTTTTCATTCTTTCTCTCTTTCTTTCTCTTTCTCTCTCTTTCCCTCTTTACAATTCTTTTTATCTCTCGTTCTCTCTACATCTCTTTGTATTTCTCAACACTTTTTCTCTATATGTCTGGTCGAACTGCCAATTATTGATTGGTCTTTTACAGAGATGGCGTCTAACAACTGCCAATTATTGATTGTATTTCAAATGAGCGTAAAAAAGCCAAGCCAAATGTCGCTTTTTCTCCCAGCGAACCTGTTATCGCCTCCCATATTGTCTCCACTATACCAGCAATGCCAGCCTTACCTTACGACACCTGGCTGCTCATTTTTCAAAAAGTAGGTTTTTTAATCGAAATTCAAGATGTCCAATGTGTTCCAGTGTAATCCTAGAACTCTTTGTCGCTTTCGCAGAGCTTCGAAAGCAATTGATAAGTTTGTCGAAGTCAATCGATACCGTATCTCGAGCCGGCCGGAAAATATCGATTGGGTGTTGTTGTTCGACGTAACCGATACTAGACAGGTACAGATTTTCCATAATTTTTTGAACCTTTTTCGTCCTTTATACCTAGGGACCCCAAAATTTTACCATTGCAATTTCAAGATTATTTGAAGCTGCGGTTGTAGTCCTTCGTCGTAGCAGTAAAACTTTTTTGAATATTGAATTTTCGTTAACTTTGAAAGGAGAAATGACAATTTTATTGCGGCTTTTGCGGCCCCTGTTTTCAATTGTAGCTTTCAAGGGGCGGAGCGAGACCGCAATCTGCCGCATGCTCTCCGCAGGGCGTTAAACGGAGGGCACATAAAGTCGGCAAATGAATGATATTCCGCTGTAAGATATAATTGCGGTATTTGTGCATTTTAACATAAGAGTTACCAGAAGCCAAAGCCCCGCTGCGCGGGTCTTCGCCTTCTGGGATCGGCGGCCTTCGGCCGCCTCAATCTGTGATCGCGGCCTGCGGCCGCTTAGGTACGCAGCCCTAGGCGGCCTGCGGCCGCTTTATTCAACCCATTTCAATGAAATGTTCCCCATGGTCGTGTTGGGGGAAATGAAGGGGTGTACCTCTCCGCATAAAACGTTGCGCTGCTAACGGACAGAATGACAACCCTCTAATGTTATATAGGACCAGAATATTCCGGCCAGCCTTCGGCTGTCTCTGGCTGCTCGCGGCCTGCTGCCGCTCGCCGGGGGCTGCGCCCCCGAAATGAACGGTGGAAATGGCCAAATTCCGTAATGTTTCCGTAACATTTACGTGGAGTTAGAACCCATATAAGAGAAAGTGAAGGGGGAATGAAGAGACGCAGACACGTGACGGACCCAGCGCAATTTCACTTGGGACACCACACACACACACACACACACACACAAAGACAGAGATTTAAGCGGATTGTATAGAGGGGGGATCTAATGTTATATAGGATGTTCTAATATACACATATAATGAGTAAAATCATCTCATAATTGATTGAAAACGTCGAAATCAGCCTTCGTGAAATTGTGCTTTATAAAGTAAGCTTTCCCGCGTTAGCAACGGAGCACGGATTTTGTCGCTGGCTTTGTAAAAATACATATTTAAGCTAGAATTGCGAAAAACCGCCAGAGTGAATTTTTGATTTTTGTCTAAAAGGGAAAATCCACAAAAAGTGAACTATGTTCACAAATCAATTTTTCCTTGGTTTTTGCCGATTTTCGTGTTTTAAAGTATTTATTAAGTATAAAACAAAACAAACTTTCAATTTTGCGCAAATTTAATAGATTTCCTTCCTTATTGAGTCAGTACCACGGCTATATTTCAAACACCCTTGAATAAAAAATATTCCGCCAACATGGATTTTTCGTTTTTAGTTTTCATTTCAAGCTTTGATTTGATTTGCATTGGAAAATTTAAAGAAACCCCGCGGTCTAAAAATTTAAACCGGTTTTATATCAAAAATTCGTTTGTAATTATATTTTTCGGAGGTAAGACGTTTAAATTCGCAAAAAAAAACTTGCACCAATGTGTTGCCCGTGTGTTTTTACGTCGTAGTCAATGGATACAAGAAAGAGAAAGATAGGGACAGAGTAAAATAGAGAGAGGCAGATAGAAAGAGAGTCAATTAGAGAGAGAAATAGAGACAGAAACAGATAGAGAGAGAGGCAGTGGAGGGGGGGGGGGGGAAGAACTGACCGGTCGGAGGGAGGGAAAGAGCAAGAGTGGAAGCAAATGAGCAGTACAAAAGCCACGTAAGTCACGTAACGGACGGGAGAGAAAGGAGCAGAAAGGAAGACCGGCGGATCTCACCCTCCCCCTATGGGAAAGTGAAGGCGGGGGTGACACACTACACACACACACGGTAGCGTTTTATTATAAGGGATTGTGCGCGCGCGCCTAAAAAACCAAAATTTCTTATGGCTACCCGCGCCAACCCCCCCCCTTTGCGGCGCCTATTTATACCCACTTTTCAGCCCTCGTTAGAAGTGACCATTCTCGAAAGTTTTGTTTATCGTGATGATCGAGAAGACAAATTTTCCTTTGAGCTTCAATGGTTTCGCCCTAAAGGCAGAATATCTGACTTTTTTAAACGATTGTCTGGAATTCAGTTCAAAGCGGTTGGAGTGGTGAGACAAAAAGAAGTTAAATCCAAATTCATCCATTCAGGAAAGAGACCACGTACAGACTTCATGGTTGCCAGATGATAACCCGAAAAAGAAGCGAACGCTAGAACAACAAACAGAAATCTGGCAAAACAAGCTCCTCCCCCTTTTGGAGACATTGAGGCTTAGCTGTGAATATCTGATAATTCAATTCGCCTTTTCTACAGAAGAAATTTTACCATTGGTTCGATTTGATCGGCTTTTTGTACGATCGATGAAACTTAGTTTGGCTGAATATCTATCGTGGAACGTTGGAGTAAGTTAACCTTAACCTTAACCTTAACCTTAATCTTAACCTTAACCTTAACCTTAACCTTAACCTTAACCTTAACCCTAATCTTAACCTTAACCTGAACCTTAACCTTATCCTTAACCTTAACCTTAACCTTAGCCTTAACCTTAACCTTAACCTTAACCTTAACCTTAACCTTAACCTTAACCTTAACCTTAAACTTAACCTTAACTTTTCAGAACTGCATCGAGATAAATGTGCGCGACTTGGAGGACCTCCCGGATCGCCTAAGCCCAGTTGTTCGCAATTTCACCCGTTTCAACTTCGGAATTTCAAGAGATCGCCCCCTGGTGATACAAAAGTTGAAAGAATTTCTTTTGGTAGACCGTTTTAAAAGCATTTAAAAGTTTAACTCTCAGAAAACCGTAAAAAATCGATCGGCTCGCGGAAAATTGGAAAACTTGGCTTTTGAGACGGATATAGCTGATGAGAACGAGTGGAATGTTGTTGACCTACCGGGGTTGGCTCAAATTTGGGAAGGGCCGGAATTCGATGCAATACATTACGTAAGTTTCATAATTTAAATGTAAGTTACAAACATAATTGGTAATTTAGGAACACTCTGTGACATACTACAAATTGGAGATCGACGGAGGCGTAGCGATAATAGAAAATTTCGATGTAAGCTGAATTTTTGATTTTACAGTTGATTTTTTTCAGTTGAGGGTCGAAGTCCACTTTCTATTTCAAACCGATCGTAAATCGATATTTGAACTTCTATATTCACTTTCGTTCAAAAATGCTCCTATCGATGGCTCGTCTTTGTATGAAACGTTTGTGAGCACAGAAGATGAAACAGCTGCTTTTTCATTTTTCAACAAAGCGTGTTTGGATATTTACGGTCGTTATAGAAAGATGTATGTACGGAAGTATAATGTAAACCGATAAATACGCTTCATTAAGTGTGTTTCTGTAATCGAAGTTTATGGCTGCCGCCCGCTACGGGGAAAGGAGGGCAGCATAGGAATGAGACGGGCGACGCAGGGCGAAGTGACCCAGTGATGCAGCGCCTACGTGTTCACCCGCCATGCAGACGGTGCGGGTTCGATTCCTCCGGAAAACTATTCTTTTGCTTTTTTTCATCCTATTCAATTAGCATGCTCAACTTCCGTCTCGTCCTGTTCGTCCGCTACGCTAATGTCAATGTGGCCTCTTTCTCCCCTCAAAAGTGATCATTCTCCATTTGTCTCCCCCTCCGGTCGGCTGCATGGTCTCCCTCTCCTCTTTCTCCCTACCTCACCCTCATCTTCAGAAGCTTCTGGCCCTGCTTCTACTACTCTTCGCCCGTCCTGGCTCAGCAGGAATCTTCAGCCACACGCTGAAGCAGTGGTGCAGCTCTGATGCTCTGATCGGAGACTACGCTGGACTCCCAGCCAACGAACGCTACGATCAAACTGTAGTTTTCCACTCGGGACCGTTTGAAACGAGTTTCAGACGTTCAAATGCACCCAGATCTTTGGAATCCTCGATGAGGAACAAGCCCCCAATTTGTGCCAAACAAAGGCCCCCTTTCCCTCCACGTTCGAGTACGTCAAAGACAAAGGAATCAAGTGCATCTGGGGTGGGCGTGGCCTAATTTCTAATCTTTGTCTTCAGAAGTCACTGAACAGTGCCCTAATGACTCCGACATGCATTTGTTTAACATGTGCTTGGAGATTGCGCCAACCTGTAAAACTACGTTGACAATCACCAGAAAAGAAATTGCCAAGTTTCTCATAAGTGGGGATTCTTGAATTCCTTTCGAATCTTTTTCAGTGCTTCTGAAAGAGAGATAAGAACAAGCCAACATTATCGAAGTGAACGAAAGAAGTTCAAAGAAAGTGATCACGAAAGACTTTGGTTTTGGAAAGAACGGATTCGTCCGAAAGACTGGAAACGGCTGGAAATACGCTTTGGTGATGCCATCTGAGCCTATGATGAGCATCACGGCTGGAAGCATTCTGATGACAGATGTGAATGGCCTAAATGCTCCAAGAGTCTGCTCAAACAAGCCAGCAAGTAAGTATATATTGTTTTTGAAAAGGCAAAAGATATTCCGTTGCCGGGAATCGAACCCGGGCCTTATGGGTGAGAGCCATAAATCCTAACCACTAGACCACAACGGACATGGGGTGAAGCAGCGCGCCTGACGCTTAAGAGACGCTGTTTGGAAATACTCACTTTCTTTCAGACGCGATTGGGTCGAAGCCGACTAGGAATGTCTACCAGGTTGGAATCAAGTCAACTGCACACGAAGTGGATGTTTCCACATTGGATAACATTTGCTCTGTAAGTTTGAAAATCATTTTTCAGATGTAATTTGTTTTAGAAAATCTGTGACGGCTGTAAGGCGGATTTCAAAATGCCGAATGGCAAAAGTGGAAATTATCTGATTCCCGTGTTCCGAAAACACGACGAAAAGCACGATTTCAACAAATGCAATGCCAATACACATGTATTGCAAACAAAAAAGTTCTTTTTGCAAAGAACGAAAACAGACGTGAGTTAGAGAGAGAGAGAGAGAGAGAGAAAGAGAGAGACAGAGAGACAGAGAACAAAGAGACAGAAAGATAAAGAGACAGAAAGGGAGAGAGACTTTTTCAGGAAATGGCAAATACTGACAATTGGGCTCCGAACAACCCAAGTGCGAAATGCTCCGACCAGCCCCGCAGTGCCGTGATGAATACTCCCAGCGGTTGGACGGATGTGCCTCCCTTTGCGAGAACTGGCCTCATCTGTGTAAACCGTAATTTTAATTCCTTATTTTGTATTTTACGATTGTAATTTCAGAAATCACTGGCCCAGAGAAAGGTAAAGCAGAATGCAAACTCCACTCCAAGCCCGATTCGAACGACATTTGCCGTTGTGAAAAGAACCACCACTCAGTTCATAAGGAACCATCTGGAACCTTTGAAAAGTTAAAGGAAATGTTCAAAGACGTAATTAAGTTTGTAAAGTTGTATTAATTACTAATTTAGGAAGTGTATTGTTTGCCAATTTGTAAGCACAGCTCTGAAAGGATGGGAGAGAGTTGTGTTTGTATAAAAGGCCATATTGATGTGAAACACACGAATGAACCAGAGTTGAAAGCTGAAAGAGAAAAATGGCTTTTGGTAGTTTTTAATTTTTAAATTTGATATTCAAGTTTCAGGGACAATACTGTCTTCCGGAGTTGAAATGTGGAGTGAACATGTTTGCGAACTACGCAACTGGAAAGTGCGAATGCCGCACCGGCTTCATTCACAATTCAAAGGACAAAAAGACAAGGCACTTATCCGTAAGTTAAGGAAATTTCCTTAGTAACCTTAACAACCTTAAGGAACTTTGTGTGGAACAAAACCAATGCGTAAGGAATTCGAGACTCGATGAAAATGACAACGTGTGTATATGTGATGATGGTACCGAGAATGTAGCGAGAATGGAGGTTGACGAGACCGATGATTACGACGAAGAAGTAATAACTATTAATTTACTTTTTAAAATAAACATTTAGGATGGCTACTGCATACCGTTGACTATATGTGGCCCGAACGCAGAAATGCAATTGTTAAATGGAAAACCAACGAATGTATGTGTTTGCAAGAGAAATTACGAGTTGGATCGCAATTTGCAGCAGACAGATGGCGAAGCCGCTGCTTATAGAGTAAGTGAAGTTCAGACGGTTTCCTAAAGGTGGGTAGTTCAACGCCCTCTAATGCGGTACTTCGGAACGGCGCCGCCGATCCCATAGAGTTCAAGGAGCGGCCGAAGCCAGCGTGTGAGTGCGGCAGCTTGAAGGAGCAGCCGAAGCCCGCATGTGAGTGTGGCAGCCTGTAGAGCGGCCGAAGTCCGTTTGGGAGTGTTGCAGCCTAATTGAGCGGCCGAAGCTCGAATGAGATTTCGCAAAGCATACGACATGGGTTAAAGACCACCTGTGAGTGCGGCCGCGTGAAGGAGCGGCCGATGCCCGCCTCTGAGCGCGGCCGCGTGAAAGAGCGGCCGAAGTCAGTGTGGGAGTGCGGCAGCCTAATTGAGCGGCCGAACTCCGCGTGTGAGTGCGGTCGCCTAATAGAGCGGCCGAAGCCCGAATGAGATTTCGGCCGCCTAGCTTAGTGGCAGAAGCCAGCGTGTGAGTGGGGCCGCCTAGTTAAGCGGCCAAAGCCTGCGTGTGAATGTCGCCGTCTGATGGAGCCTGAACTGAAGCCTGAGTGAAGCTCGCCTGTGAGTGAGGCCGCCTGAAGGAGCGGCCGCAACCCGCCTGTGAGTGTGTTCTGGGCAGCCTCAGGCCGCGAGCCAGGATAACTCTATAAAAACGGCCAGGGCACGGGTCTTAACAGAATTTTCCCCGTTTAGTCTTAAACAAACTCTTCAGGGTCTAAATTGCGTTGCAACCACGACGACCAGGCTACCACCAACTACTACTCCCCGAATGGTTCTTGTCAATGAATGTAGAACTATCAAACATCCAATTCATTTCGTCTTCGTCATCGATTCGTCAGCATCTATCGCCTGGATAGAAGAAGGCAGAGGAGCTAAAATGTGTGGCATATATCCATGTGAAAATAAGGACAACTGGGAAAAAATTGTGAGTGTTAGATCTTCCACGAATATGTTGCGTTTGTTTCAGGTTCGGCCCTTTGTTTCTTCCGCAGTTACTTATCTTCGAGGAGACAAAATAAGAGTTTCCGTGTTTCAGTTCAGTGGTGATAATCAGGATGTGTTCATTGAACAAACGCGTGGAGAGAATGGCCCAACCTACACAAAAATGGTTGATAAAATGGACCATATTAGGGGACACACAAAAACTGGAGAAGCAATGGATCACGCTTACGATATCTTACGACAGGTTAGTGTAGTAAGCCAACAGTGCCCGTCAATACTACTTTAATACTACGCGAAATTCTTGGAAATTAGGAAGGGTATTATAAGTCCATTAATCAAAGTACCTTACAACATCAGAATAACTGCGTAGAAAACACACTTTTGAACCTGACCCGAGGGTTCAAAAATGTACGGACGCTAGGCCCAATGCGGCCGAAGGCCGCCAAACCCGAAAGGTAAGGACCGCAAGCCGAAATTTTACCATTGCAATTTCGACATTGTTTTTAGCCACGGTTGTAGTCCTAAGTCGCAGCAGTAAAACTTTTTTTGAATTTTGATTTTTCGTTAACTTTGAAAGAGAAATGACAATTTTAGTGCGGCTTTTGCGGCCGCCGTTTTCAATTGAAGCTTTCGAGGGGCGGGGCCAGATCGCACTCTGCCGCAGGCTTTCCGCACGGCGTTAAACAGCAGCGGGCGGACACGCCAAGTCGGCAAATGAGTGATATTCCGCCGAAAGGTGTTATGGTGATATTTATGTTGTCCCGAAATGTAAATGTCAAACCCGAAAGGTAAATGTCTGCGTAGCGGTTTTAATGCGATTTTTAACAATTAAATTTCAAAATGATTTACAACCGCGGTAGTTGTCCTGGGCCGCACAAGTAAAACTTTTTAGAATTTTGAGTTTTTATTCACATTGAAAGGAGCAATTCAGGTGCTTTTGCGGCATCTGTTTTCAATTTTTCCTTTCAAGTGCCGTAGCCTTTCTACAAGGCGTTAAACAGCGGGCGCGCAAATTCGGCAAGTAAGGACCTCCGAAGGCGGGCCGAACTGCTGTAACAATTGGGAAGTCATGTCGGTTTATATGACATGTTATCCGCCGTGAGACTGCGCCACGTGTCTGCGTCTCACAGTTCCCCTTTTCTTTCACAAAAACGTCGCAGTAACTCAGCGTAAACTCACGGAGGTGAAGGAAAATGAGCAGAATTAGTTCTGTGGGCGAGGTAGCAGACACCTATGCGGCCGCAGGCCGCCAAACTGAGCGGCCGAAGGTCGTGAATCTTTGCGGCCGCATTTTGCTTCTCGCGTTAGCAGCGGAGCACGTATATCGCCGGCTGAGCCCATTCCGGGCTGGGCTGGTCCGAGTCGAGAAAAAATGGGGAGCGGGCCGGATTAAGATCTCATTGAACGCAGTCTTCTACTTAAAGCTGCCGCCAAATTGGAATCATGTCAATAAAATTAGAATGTTCCAGTCATGCTCTGTTGATATGGATCTTCGTAGTCTAATCAGTCATCAACAGAGCATGCTTTGCATGTTTTCGCAATTAAGCTATACATCTTTTTTTTCGATTTCACCACTTTTTCAGGAGGATGTTCTATGTTTTCTGGTTACTGTGCCAAGCTGTTCCTAAAAACTCACTTTTTTCAGGATTACGAAAGCGAGAAAAAGTTTATTGTGTTGGTCAGTGATGGACTTCCGGACGCTGGTGCAACATGGAATGGCGAAAAATTTATAGAAACGAATCTCCGTTATCCTATAGAAGTCAAAAGAAATATTGATCGAGTAGGGCACTAAAATTTTGAAACTACAGCTTTTCAGCTGAGACTATACAACTCGAAAGTGCACATAATTGGTGTCGGGATAGGACCTTGGCTTTTGAAGTATGACGAAAGACTGAAAATAGTAGGAAGCGACTACATGAGATCAATCGTTGATCGGTACGTCGATGGAACGGGACCTTTGCAAGTGAGTGACACCTGGGTGCTATCGCAGTTGGGGGGCATCCAAATTTGCATATAATTACTCCTATTGCTGAATACATATCGTTCCTATTCTGATTATCACATTCATATTAATCGACAATTTCAACAAAACTATGTTTTCAGCTAATGCATCTTAGGTAGGTACGGTAAATATTTTTTTGAGAATTTGTAAAAACCTCGCAAAACTTTTTGAAATGCGATTTTCTCGAATATGGTGAACGGTCAGCAAAATTGGACTTATCAAAATTGGACCTTGGCTCTCGTTTGATTTGGCCACCAAGACCCAAACGACTACCCATGTTAGGTAGGTTAGGTAGCTAATCTAAGTAAGGTAAGTAGGTTAGGTTAGGCCGCTTAGGTAGCTATGGTAGGTAACTTAAGTGGGATAGCTTAGATAGGGTAGATAAAGTAGCTAAGGTAGTTAAGGTAGCTAATGAAAATAAGGTAGGCAGGGTAAGTAAGATAGTTAGTAGGATACGAAATTTGTATAACAGACTGCAACATGATTGAAACCTAATTTTTCTATTCCGTAATATTTGATATATTCTAATGGATGCCCCCCCCCACTGCGATAGCACCGAAACCTGAGCTAATTGAAAACTTTTGCAGAATCTGCCGAAAGATCTGCTCAAGAACGCCATTGAACGATATTGTGAGGATGTTTGGAAGCAGGTACAATAAAAATACTACAATAAATGTCGTACCAAGGATGTCTTGTTTTTTTTTGGTGGGGAGAAGATGGTGAAGAGAGATGAGAGAGAGAGAGAGAGAGAGAGAGAGAGAATAAGAATGTAAAACCTGTGTGTAATTAAATATAAAATGAAAGTAAATAAGAGTGAGAGTTGCACCTCAACTCAATGCAATATATGAAACCCGTATGGTTTCTATTGCTCGATGTTCCAATTGGATCTTCTTGTTTTGGAAAGAAAAAAGAGAAGCAGAGTTTCAATAAATCATGACAGGGAAATTTATTTTAAACATTTTATTCCTTGGAGACAGATAACTACAACGGGTTCTATTGAACAGGATAGAATGGACAATCAACATCTGTTGCACTAAGGAAAAAGAAACTCAGAATATCTCATTTTCCATAAAGCTTAATGAGTCTCTGAACACATTCTTCGTCTTCTCTTTTCTGCTTCATCTCTTCTTTTGCGTACACATCGCGGACATCCATGGAGGTCTTCGTTTTGGGGAGGCCGAACTTGATGAGGAGAAGAAGCCACCAAACATCGTCAGCACGGCGCATCTTTCTCTGAAAAATAACAGAATTAGTATTTTAATAACGAAAGTTTGAAATTGGAATTAAGAAAGGCATAGAAACGCACTCCAATAATATCCTCCGCGTCCTGGAGAAGAACTGGGTTGATGCGGCCAAAGGAGCGGACCATGTTTTGAACATCGGATCGGGTGGGTTTGGAGGGGAGATCTGGAAAAAAGTTCATTAGAAAGAGAGATACAGAGAAAGAGAGAGAGAGAGACAAAGAGACAGAAAGATATAGAGACAGATAGATATAGAGACAAATAGATATAGAGACAGAGAGGCAGTGAGACAGAGAGGCAGTGAGACAGAGAGGCAGTGAGACAGAGAGATATAGAGACAGAGAGATATAGAGACAGAGAGGCAGTGAGACAGAGATGCAGAGAGACAGAGAGGCAGTGAGACAGAGAGGCAGTGAGACAGAGAGACAGAGAAACAGAGAGGCAGTGAGACAGAGAGACAGAGAGATATAGAGACAGAGAGATATAGAGACAGAGAGACAGAGAGACAAAGATGCAGAGAGACAGAGAGACAAAGAGGCATAGAGGCAGAGATACAAAGAGACAGAGACAGAAGAAACCAACCTTTCAGCTTCTCAGCCAATTCTGCCGCAGGGTCGATGAGAGAGGAGTTCAGAACCTTCAGAGACTTCTTCGTCCTTTTGGGCCCAACAAACTCCTCCTCCTCGTCATCATACTCCTCTTCGTCGTCCTCCTCCATCTCCTCAATCTTGGCTATCTTTTTCTTAGGCTGAAAAATCGATTATATTCCAAGTCAATTTCACAATAAATTACCTCATCCTTCGCTTTATCTTCATTCTTCCTCTTCGTTCCACCAATTTTCTGGATCTGAAAAGAACAAATAATTTGGAAATTCAAGTGGAAAACTTACATTTTTGATGCACTGAAGAGGCTTCTTCTTGTTCACCTTGGCGGCTTTTTTAGCCTGAAATTTAAAATTGTATCTGGAAAATTGAAATTTCAAACCTCTGCCTGGTCTCTGACGCGCTGCAATGTTTCCGCAGCCTTACGGGCCCAAGATCCAAGTTTTTCATCATCGAAGTACCTGAAAATTGGAATTTGTTTTTAAACTCGATACAAATAGATTTACAATACAATGTAGTAAAGTAACAAATAAAAAACTCACATTTCAAGCGCTTTTTCAAGGCCCGAGGCGTCCAGCATGGCCACTGTGAGGCCCGTGGCTCTGCCAACGCAGCCGATCCATTTCGGCGCATTCGAGTTTTCGGCCAGAAATTGGGCGACCTCTTTGGCAATGGGGAGAGTCATGGGGAACGGCGTGTAAAGGGCCATTCTACACTGAAAAATTGAGCTTTTAAATGTTTTTTTTGTTGCAATTTTTGTAAAGAATGTGGGCAAGTTTAACGTGAAAATGAGGTCTAAAAAGGAAAGCAGCCTCATAGAATGAGATGTGAAAGTAATACTGGTTAATTGTTTCTAAAAACGCCATAAAAGGGCAATTAAAGCTATTCCACAGAAACGGCGCAGTTGCATATACCGGCGGCTGACCCCGCAGAATGGTAAAAAGCGATTTCGCGGGAGGACAGGCTAACTAATCGATAATCGAGGTATTATACACAGGTAATCGAACAAACCTTTATTAAAGGGACCGTCAGGGGGATTTTGCAAGTTTGGATTATTTGATTATTCATATTATATTATTTCAGGTTTCCATAACCGTTTTTTACGTAGGTATCAGGTTTTTTCATTTCATGTTGGATAGGAGATGATGGAAAATTATACGAACCAAATATGGAAAAAAAAGTCTCGCACTCTCCTCATTTCTAGAGCTATCTCATCCAATAAAAATGAGAGTAGTAAAATTAGCATGCTTTGTAAAAGACGGACACGAAGGGCGTACTGGCCATCCGCATAATTTGCGACTTTGAGGTGAATTATCGTGAAAACTGTAAATTTGCGATCTATAGTCATATACCTTTCACAATCAGCGAAAAATGTTTCTATCTAAGTTTAACCAATGTTGTAAAAGCCGCCTGACTGTCACTTTAATGATGAATAATTGGAATTTAGCCCCAACGGCTTTCAGCAAACGGGCCATACGCAGAGCAGACGTCGCGGTCTTTACAGAAAAGTGCGCGAAAATCGGCAAGCTGGCACTTTGCCAAAAATTTTCGTTGCGGAATTTCAAACCGGGTTATAATGTTAGTTGCAATTAAAGTTACAAACTATTGAAGTTACACCAATAGAAAGAGAGGTTTTTAGTGAAGAATGTGGGAAAGTTTTTTAGTGAAGAATGATTTTTATTATTTTTAGTAAAGAATGATTCTAGAGCTATCTCATCAAAAAAAAAAGCCAACCGAGGAACGAAGGAGAACCCGTTACCTGAACAAATGGGTCTCTTCGTCTCTCTACCTCTTTTCTCTGCCTTTTTGGCAATTGTGGTATGTGTATTAGATAGGCAGAAACGGGTGACGGAAACCATATGACCTCGTATCTTTCTTCAGGAAAGTGAGGAAATAGCCTTTGTACAAACACACGCACACACACATACATACATACACATACACACATATACATAAATAGAGAGAGAAAGAGAGTAATAAAGAGAAAGAGAGGGGCATAGAGAGAGGGTCTCTAATGAGCTCCTCTCAATTAGCCTGCAGTAAACCCATGTTACACGCCTTTTTCTGCAAAAGAACGGTTTTCTCATATTGGCGGCGGCGGCGTTTTCATAAAAATCATTAATATTCTCAGTGTTTATGTCATTTCGGGGGAATAAATGGTTTCAGTATAAAAAGAGCTAAACGACGTAAAACCGCAGTTCGCCTTCCAGCAGGGCCCCCATCATGCGATGCCTGCTCTTCGCCATCCTCTGCTTGTGGATTTCAGGCACAACAGCGCATCGTGGGAGGAAAACTCGGAGTTGACTCAATGTCGCGAGGCAAATTTTTATCTGAACAATTATTTGTTTTTTAGGACTTCAATGAGTTGCAAAGAGAATGTGACAAGTGCATGGCCCTTTATGAACCGCATGGACACCATCACCATGACGGGCACCATGGGGGTGGACACCACTCTCATCACCACCACCACAACCACCACAGCGAGTATCACTACCATTTTAAGGTACTTTACTGGAACTTGTAGTCTGGGGATCTGTGGACGCAAAAATATCTAAGTTCTCAATTCCCTGTTTTTGATAACTTTTGAGGAAACAACACAAAATAGCCCGAAATGGCAAACAAAAATCTTCCCTCGAGCCTTTAGTTTTTGTTCAACTGATTTATGTTTCTGGAAATTATTAGACTCTGAGTATTTTAAAAATCCACAGTTACCAGGAATCACCTACCGTACCCGGGGCATAGTTCTCACGGGCCGGGCCGGGCCGGGCCAAACTGTCACTCACACGACCAAGGTTCGATCCCGGTCGGGACACTTTTTTTTTGCTAACTTCAAATTAGTTTAAACGTGTAATCGAAGTATAATGAAAATGTTTTTGGGGTTTAAAAAAATGGACGTAAGCTAAAATAACGATTTAAAGATTTTTTAATTCAACAAGTTTACAAACCGGGCCGAAACGGGCCAGGCCGACACTTTTCTCGGCCCTACCCGACCCGGCCCGGCCCGTTTTGGCCCGGCCCGGCCGCTTCGGCCCGCGGGCCGGCCCGTCATTTGAAAACTTTGACCCGGGGGGTTGGAAAATGAGCCGGACCCAATGGCTTCAGAAATTCTTATTTGGCTCTCAGGGAGCTTCTACACAAGTTTTCTAAACTTCAGGGGCCTTTTCGGATTGGAAATTAATGGTATGCTAATAGAATATTTTAAGTTGAAATTATTTTCTCGAACACCGCTCCAGCCAACGGTTATGCGCAAAATGCTTGCCTGTCCTTATTAGCATGCGATTTGGAAAAGGCCCCTGACGATCCCTTTAACAGAAAATTGTCTAACAGATTTCATGAACCACAAAAACGACGGAAGAAACACCTGCTAAAAAATTAATGCTAAAAAACGAGCCGCTAAATTATGTTTCGCAAAAAAGCTGGGTTACAGCAAAACAATGTTTTAGCCGTCACTGGATCCCGTACCTGATTACTATGGTTATAAAAGATGCAAAGGACCGGTGAGAAAATTTATTTCAAAGTGTATAAATATTAGTCTTCAGAAATCTAGTACCAAATTACACTTTGCTGTTGGCAAAACCTTTCTCGTCACAGGAAAACTTTTGAGTTCTAAATCTCTAGAAATTATATGGAGGAAACAGGATAACGATGGTTTTATGCTAGAAATTGGCAATGATGACAATCACATGGTGAGTATTTGAAACCGTTCGTAATTTTCATTTTTTTTTTCAGAGAATGGGTTGGTTCTCGAGAACACCACAAGACGATAAGCAAGTAGTTCGGAAATATCTTGTGGATAAGACCCGTTCGACAACGTTTTCTTATTTAAATACATTCACAGTGAAAATTGTGATAACGGAGAAAAACTTAGAGGTTAACTCAAGAAATCCCAAAGTTTTGAACATATGTGTTTAGTTTTACTACAATGGTTATCTTTTCATGACGGATGTCAGAGATAGAAGGATTGAAGAAATGAACACCTTTGCTATTTGCAGCTTCGACTCTTACGTTTTCCCAGAAATCCATGAAGTTGCTCTCCTTTGAACTTCATTTCAAGCGCTTGGGATAAAAGTGGTGTAATAAACTTTTTGTTGCAATGGTGAAAGCGTGACACACAGACAGACAGACACACTCACACACTCACACACTTACACACTCAAACACTCACACACTCACACACTCACACACACACATATACATACACACATATATACAACCATGTTTACACCAATAGCTACCCGGAGAAAGAGACGGACTAACGATTGTAGGTGTTGAACGGAGTTATACACTCGACGGCCGAAGCTAAGGCGGAACCTCACTTAAGGTCGAGACGAGTGGGGCTAAGGTTGTATCTAATCTAGAGCCGCGTTTTAGTTTTGGCATTTAGGTTGCGGAGCCGCGCTTTTATCTAAATGTTTTAACCGCTACACAGTGTGTTTACTGCACTTTCGCTTGACCATTTGATTTCTATGCGTTGGAAAAACAAAAGATGGAGTTTTCCTTCGGGGGATGAGAGCTCAGTACATGCCATGCTAGAATCTTCTGTTATGGGCCTCACAACAATGGTAGCAAGCAGCCTGCAAAATGTGTGGAAGCTGGGATCTGCGCACATCGTGCCAGATAATTACTAAGGAGGAATTTATGCGGTGGCTAGTCTAGCTACACAGTTCGCAGTGATGTCTGTATCTTCTGGAGTTCTTTTCCTACTGTCGTTCTTTTACTAAAGCTCTGGTGAGTATTCTTAACACACCCATTATACCGATGTTCTAGAAATAGTGGTTCACTCTCTTGATCCCTCAAGAGAGAGAGAGAGAGAGAGAGAGAAAGAGAGAGAGATTTTTTTTTTTTGGAAAAAAGTAGGATTGGCTAGCGGTAGACCCAAATTAGCCACATCTCAATTATCCTACAGTAAACCCATGTTACACGTCTTTCCGTGCTAAAACGCGATGTCGCACAGTTTACGGTTTTCGCATTGTCGCGGCGGCGGCGTCGTTTGTGCAAAAATCGTTAATATTCTCAATAAATATGTCATTTCGGGGGAAGAAATGTTTTAGTATAAAAAGAGCTAGACGACGTAAAACCGCAGTTCGCCTTCCAGCAGGGCCCTCCATCATGGGACGCCTGCTCTTGGCCATCGTCTGCTTGTGGATTTCAGCCACCACAGCACATCGTGGAAGAAAACACTCGGAGACTCAGTGCTGCAAGGTAAATTTATCTTTTTTCATTAAAAGCTATAATTTCTGCTTGTATGGTCTATCATTCCAACCCCACGCGTTCATTTTATCAGAGGAAGAGGGTGAGACCGGGTTTTACGTCCCTATTGGGCGGTCGTAGGTAGCAAATGTTTACCACTGGCCTATCCGAGCGGCCAAAGGCTGAAAAGAGAGCGATCGAAGGCCGCGTGTCTATGCTACCGCCGTTGCATGTCTGTGCAGCCGACCGCTGCGTGTCTAGCCAGCAGTAACGGCCTAAGGCCGCGTCTCTATGCGGCCGTAGGCCACCCATTTGGACATCCAAAGACTGCATGCCTAAGAGGCCACAGGCCGCCTAGATGCCTCTGTGCGGCCGAATACCGCAAGCCAGAAGGGCTGCGTATCGTAGGCGCATGTACCTTCCGTGTGCCCAATTAAGAATTATGTTTTTTAAGGACTTCGATGACTTACAAAGAGAATTTGACAAGTACAAGGCCCTCTATGGACCGCATGGACACCATCACCATGGGGGCCACCACTCTCATCACCACCACCACCACAACCACAACCACGAGATGCGTTTTCCAGGGGTTAGTGTGAATTCGGGTTAATTCCAATATAGGTGCTTTACTGGGACCTGTGGTCCATGGGATGTGTGGTTCAGAAACCTGTGGTCCAAGTTTGAAAATGGTCATTTTTTAAAAGAATTGTACAAAGACGGACCTTGGACCACCAATTTCACGGACCAAACACATCTGGTTCACAGGTTTCTGAAACACTGGTCCCAGTGAAGTAACCTTTTTTGTAATTGTCCATCAAATTCTCCATAGATATAACTAACCAGCGGGTTCGAGGCCGATGGCGCCACACCCGCTGGTCGAAATTAGAAAGAAAAAACATTTTTTTAGGCGTCACTGGTTTCTGCACCTAATTTCTTTGTTTATAAAGATTGCAAAGGACCGGTGAGAAATAAATTTAAAAGTTTAAAAAATTTATACTTCAGACATCTAATATCAAATTAAACTTTTCTGTAGGCAAAACTTTTCTTGTCACGGGCAAACTTGGCAACACAAATAAAAATCTAGAAGTTATCTGGAGGAAAAGTAATGACAATGGTTTTTTGTTACAAATAAGCAATCCAGGCAATTACATGGTGAGAGTTTCAAAATGGTTTGCATTTTACTTTCTTTAGAATATGGGTTGGTGGTCGCGAACAGCAGTAGACTCATTGTTCGTACATCGGCAATCCATTTTTGATACGCAACGTCCGACTCAGTTCCTTCCAGGCAAAACATTCACTTTGAAAATTGTGATAAGGGAGAAAAACTTAGAGGTTAACTTTAGAAATCCACTAGTTTTTAAATATATGTGTTTAGTTTTACTTTAATGGTGATATTTTCATGACGGATGCCAGAGATAAGAAGATTGAGGAAATGAACACCTTTGCAATCTGCAGCCAAGACTCTTCTGTTTTCCCAGAAATCGTAGAAGTTACTCTACTTTGATCTAGATTTGAAGCAATTGAGAGAAATTGGTGAATAAACTTTTTGTTGTGAAAGCATGACACACACACACAAACAAATAAACAAACACATACACACACACACACACACACACACACAGTTTGTCATTTTTGTTGGAATTGCGTTGTGTTAAACTCGCCCCAGCAGAAGTATAATGTTTTCTCTAACAACGCTAGAATATTGTTATTCACGAATACACTGAATAATTTGCGTAGGCGTGTGAAATTTAAGATACTCATTTTGGACTTTTTTGGACAACGAGTCATTCAAAGTTGAGTTTCAGATACCCGTTACAAATGCAAAAATTACAAGATAGCCTACTTTGAAAACATTCTTCTGGAGCTGTGAGCTTGAACTCGAGGAAATAAAAACGCGATGAGAGCTATTTAGGAAATCTAGGAACGATTTGATGAAAGATATGTCTCTTTGTGATCCTTTACCTAAACGTTTTACAAGCGAAACTAACTGATAATGTTAACCCCAATTCCTTTAAAAAACTTGAGTTTTTTTTGCTAATGTTGCGAAAACTCCATAGCTGTCCCCCGTAAGACACCTCGTTTGTTTGGCGCAACCAACAAGCAAACTTTGATTGCGAATACCCAAGAAAAAGTACCCCATTTTACCAACGAAAAAATATATATGACGTAAACTTACTCGAAGAATTCAATGGCGTAGAGTTTCTTTTCCTTTTTTCCAAAAAATCAAAAACCTTGATTTTTGTCGATTTTCAAACTTTAAGGCTTGAAAACAGTTTTATTCGTTGGAAAACCCAACTTGCCCTTCTTGGCCTTGAAGCAAATTGTTTTCGTTATGTAATTTTCTATCGATTGCTTTTTTTAAAACTTAATTTGGTTGAGAATGAACCGTGTTATGAAAAATATGTTTCCGATGACGTCACTTCCGGAGAAAAAATCGCCTGAGACAAAACTTTTTAGAAAATGTTTATATAGCCATAGGTAGTCTCTGCACCAAATATGAGCCCAATCCGAGGTATAAAATTTTGGTCCGACAACCCTATTCTAGCACTATGCAGACATGATGTCTTAAAAGTGTTTCTGGAAAAAATGACTTTTTCGTAACCACGATTCAGAGATATTTGACAATCGACCGTAACCAGATGTCACCGACCGTAACCGGGACCGGAAAATGACCCGGACCCAAAAGTTCCAAAAATTCAATATTATGTCATGGGGAGCTCCTACACAAGTTTTTCAAAAATTTGGATTTTTCTTTTCTGTGGTACTGCCTTTGTGACCGATGCTCGAGTCTTACAGATACGGCGTTTTAATAACTGTAGATGTAAATCAACTTTTATTCTTCAAGATTAACTCTACTCTTTTCGCCAACAGTTGAGCGACAATCATATCTTTGTAAATTTTCACAAATTATATTACGGTACGGAAATCTTCTTCTATCTTACCCAACATTTCACCCCGAAAACAGAACAAAGTAGATCAGAATGTTTATGTATATTATATAAAGATCAAACACCAAAGGGGCGTAACCTCAGAATGAATCTCTCTAGGGCGGGCGGCCGGGAATCGGTGCCTAGTTGGGGGTTGCCGGCCGCCGAAGGCACCTCGCAAATGGCGAACAACAAAAATATGAAAAAAAGAATTTACAGAGCCTCGCTTTTGGCGTTGGTTGTTCGCTTGTCTCGCATAGATCTCTGGATATTATGATTGGTCTCGTTGTGTTGCTGTGTAGGGGAAGGCACTAGACTCGGTTCGGGAAGTAAGGGATGGGCTGGGGCTATATTATTGCTGAGAGATTATGCTCAAAGAGATAAAAGGAGAGAGAGAGGGAGACTCCCACAACGACGATGAAACACGTGGACTCAGGAGAAGCTCAGCGGAGGATGAGGGGGATTGCACTTTAGAAAAAAAACGGGCGAAACAAAAAGTTTGGGGAGAGAGGAGAAACAAGTCCCTGACAAGTTAGAAAGTGGATAACAAACGGAGAGAGAGGGGACGGGTCAGGTACCCGCACGATCACAGAACGGGCAATCGGCGCCTAGGAAAGGATCATCACAGCGGCTGCAGCACAACCGCGTTCTTCATCTCCGGAACGTAGGAGGGAGGGATGAACGGGTCTCCGGGATGCGTGCTGATCTCCTCAACATTGTAAGGCTTCACATCGTAAGGCTTCATGTCGTAGAAGTCCACGGGCGTGGGGCTGGAGCCGAATGCTGGTTGCAGCATGTAAGGCTCGCTGATGGGAGGAGGGCAGTGGGGTGGGAGCTGCTGAGGCGGCTGCTGTTGCTGAGGAGGCATCTGCATGCGCATGTGGGGAGGCATGTGGGCCATTCCGGGGAAGTCGGACACTGAAAAGAACTTGTTTAGTGGGGATATTCTCTTTATTTCTCTCTCTCTCTCTCTATCTATCTATCTCTCTCTATTTCTTTAAGTACGTTAGCGCAAGAAACCACGCCATTAAAAGGACCATCAAAGGTTTTCCCCTGCCCTAAATAAATGCCTAAGATTTGCGTTATTGAAATGCGACTGGCAGCACGCAACGGTTTGGGAGGAGTGCGCAAATCTCTCGCTGCGAGACGCAGACTACGAGAGCATCATGCAGCCGCGGCTTTTATCTCTGCGCACAACATTAAAAATACTTACTGTTCGTGTACAAGGGGAACAGCAATAAAACCTGTTATTGTTTTTGCCATTGGTAAAAATAAATAATTTAAAAATTTGTAAAGTATCCCTGATGGTCCCCTTAACGTTCTACCAACTTTCCACTTTATGCAGTCAACGGAACGGGGTAGGACTCGAACCCGCGACCTCCAGGCTTTAGCCCGCTTCTCTTACCACTGCGCTACCGAAAACCCGTTTTACTTCGCCTGTCACGTGGCGGAGTGTTTTTGTCGATAAATAAGTTTTTTTGGAATATTTAGAATTTTTGGAGCAGTTTAAACTTGAAAGCTTTATTCCGTACTATACGCTGATTACAAAGCTCAGACAATCTAACGCCACCGGAATTTACTTTGACATTAGCTGTTAACTACCGCTTATTAACCTCGCTCCAAGGCGAATGTCATGGTCAGAAATTGCGGCGTTTTCAAAAATTCAATTTAGCAACGTTATGTGCACCTGGCGCTTTGATTGCGGCCAGCTGTCACATCACTCAGAATGCAAAGGCTACGGTAATTTAGTTATGAGGAAAGATCAGAAAGCGCGAGGGTTCAAACTACAAAAATTTTCCTTTTGAAAACTGTAATTGAATATTAGACTACTGTAGTTTTCTGGAGTTACGGTAGTTGTTAGCAAAAACCGTTACTTTTCAGGGTTACAGTGTTCACGGTGGACTTCCGATGGAAATCTTCGTAAAGTACTTTTAACAGTACGGTAGCCACTGTTACAGTGTTTTTTCAAAAACCACTAATTTATGGTACTGTAGGAAGCATACGGTAGCATTCTGTTATTCTGTTGGACTACGGTAGCAGAAGCTACGGTTACGATATGTTTATTCAAAAACGCTGTATGGAGGATGGTTGTGCGAAATTGAAAAACTACCGTAACCGTAAGTATCCTGATACTATCATAATTCTGTCTACCGTAACCCTACAGTAATCAACAATGCATTATCATAACCCACTTTTCGCTATTTTTGTATTTCGACTACTGTAATAAAGAAAAGTTTCTCTCTTTCTCACATTAAAATGTAAAAAAAACGTACCGTAATTGACCGACGGGTTCATGGGTGCCAAAACTCGTCCGTTGTGCTGCGAGTGGGGTGGTCCCTGAGGAGGTCCCTGCGGCGGTGGAGGTCCTTGCTGGAAAACCACTTTTCTCTACAAAATTTCAATGGTTTTGTAAGAAAATTTGAATCCAAAGTTGCAAAACAACTTGAAAATGTTCAAAAATCAAAAAGTACCTGTACTGGCATTCCATTGTATCCCATTTCTACCCGCCTCTTCATCTCAAAGTGAATTGGGGGAGGGGCCTGCTGGTCGTAGGATCGTTTTTGGGCCTGAAAATGAAAATTTTTAAAGTTTGAAACAAATTTAAAGTTTGTAAAGTGAATATTTATGTAAACTATGGCTCACCTGTCGCTGGAAATCGTGCATTCCCTGGGGCGACGTATGGCTTGGCAGTTCTATGGACTGGGCATTGTTGCAACGCTTCTTCGCACACATGGCACCCGTCATATAACGATTTTCAAAGAACCTGAAGATTGGGATTGAAATTTCGAAAGTTTTAGGGAAAATTACCTTTTATCTAAACAGACTAGGCAAATCTGACAATCTTGCATCCGGCAGTCTTCGCACTGATTGCAACCAACACGGGCTTTAAACGTGGGGGCATCCCTCTGAAAATATTATTTTATTAAAGAGTATTTTGAGGAGCAAGCTATACATTTTCTTGTTTAAAAACGCAAAAGCAAAAGAATTGCTTGGGAAGGGATTCGAACCCGGGACCTCTAGATTTGCAGTCCGCCAGTTGGGCAAAAGCGTGCAAGCGAATGTTCTGCGGCCCCTCTTCAATTCGAGCCTCGCGCTTAACTCAGGCAAGTTTAAATTTCATTTAAACCCCTTCCTTTTCAAAATTTTAAATTCCTGTTTCACATTCTCAGGCCATAAATCAGTAATCAGATCGGCATTGTTTCAAAGGCCCCCGCGGAACGCAATTACCGTATGTGATCACTGTTTCACGATGCAATTATGCACGTATATAGCATTTCCTTTTTGGTCCCGCAAGGAATTTACCGTAGCGTCGATTCTAATAGATTAGAATTTGAGAATCACGAGGATTTAATGCACTTTGAAGGGCAATTGAATGGAAATAAACCGAAAAAAAGTGCACTTTCATTTGAGAGACGATCGATTTTTCGATAAGTGGAAAACAATTGAAGGGGAAGAGCAAATCAACAAAAGTACGGTTCAATAAATACGTTATTTAGGCGATAAAATTATAATTTTCACTTCAAGAGGAAGCTGGGTTGCGGCTTTGGTACATATAGGCGCGGCTCGCCAATAACAGCGGTGTCTGCGTGGCTCAGGTGGTAGCGCGTCAGGTTTTTGCCCCGACCTACCCGGGTTCGATTCCCGCCGATGAAGAACCTTTTGCTTTTTCAGATTCAATCACCATTCTTGTGTGATAACGCATTCATTACTGTTTCTCCCCGAACTTGATTTTCCGCCACCAAACTAGATTTCAATTGGTGATTTCACCGCGAACTCTATACTTTGAGTCATTTGTACCTGCTCTTTGTGCTAAACTTATATGAACATGTTGGTGCACGTCTTGTGCCTTAGAACCAGCTGTCGCGTAATCAGATTCAGCAGGTGTTAGGGGTGACGCAGGCTCTGAGGGTTATTCACGGCCTTCGGGAAAGGACGTTTCGTACAAAAGAACAAAGGCCTCGCTCGATTCGAAAAACGGAACCAGTCAGGCGCATAAAATGCTAATCAATCGATAAACAGGTGCTACCCCGGAAATTTTAGACCTTTAAATGGGAAATCCTTTTTTGGGAAGAAATTGGGAAAATCCTTACCTGTAGCCTGTTTTCCAATACTCGGAGACACCTTCGCTCGATGCAGCTCTGCTTTTTCACTCCGGGGCCGCCGAATTGGGGTGAATCCTGGCAATATGTGCACTGACCGCAAGGCTTGCATTGGCAACCTTTGCAAATTCCGCATCTGAAAGTAGAAGAATGAGAAATTTGTGTGATACATGATCAGATTTTTTTTAAAACTCTATATTTAAGAGAGCAAAAGAACTTTGAGCTTCTAGAAACTGTAAAATGTTAAAAATGAAAGGTGGGATTCGAACCCGTGCGCCCTTAAATGTAAAAGGTTCGTAGGCGCGCGCCTAACCAGTTGCGCCACCGTGTCACTGTGAGCTCGCCTACTTGGACGCCTTAAAAGCAACCGTACGCGATTATTGATGTAACCATCTTGAAATTGCATTTTTCACTAGAAATTAAGAGAAGCTAGTTGGTTTACATCGTAATGTCTTTTTCATGCTAATTTAACAAATAACCCTTCATCCAAAGATCCCTACGTAGCTCATTTTCACCTTGACGCCCATTCCCCCTCTCTATCTCTTAAGTACTCTCTCGCTAATTGACCCCCTCACTTTTGAAGCGATTTTCAAGTAGCCACCCACCACACAAACGCTCATTGGCCTAGAATTGCCGCATTCAGTGAACCCGTTGAATGGGGTCGTAAAGTCCGAGATGGTATCTGGGAAGGGCGCTATTTCGACAGACGAAAGGTCGTAAAATCGATCGAACACGCTACCGGCGAAAGCGAAACCTCGTTTAAACTACATTATGCCACGGTGTGACGTAAAATTCCTAAAACGCGCGCGTGCCGGCGCGCCCTGTACGTAATGCAGCCTACAGTAATCCTCTTAATGCATTTTTTTGCGTTTTGCACTACTTTTGATGTGTTTTATGTGCGAAAAACGTAAAAAAATGATGGGGTTTTAAATGAATTTTTAAGGTTTTAACAACTGGGAAAATGAAAATTACCTTTGTGAGCGGTTCATCGATGAGGTGATGGGAGCCTGTTGCATGTGCTGCGAAGGCTGGGGGAAGGGATGGTGCATCTGATGACCATTGTGGCTGTCATGCATCACCATGGGACCCATCTGCATCAGAGTGTTCATAACACTGAAACACACGACACTTTTAAGCGGTTTATGGACGAACGAGAGAACAGGAACACGCGAGAGACACCGAGATTGCAATAGGAATGAACTGGTAATGGGGTATGTAGGGGGAGAAATTGGGAAAATGAAAAGACAGCGATACATTCTCGGTTGTAAAACGAGAAAATGAAACAGAAACGAAGGTAGTGGTGAAAATGTGGGCTTAAACCCTCAAATTCATCAAAAATTGAAATTTTCGACCTTTCCAAAATACGGATGTTTTAGAATTTTTTCCAACGAATTTTCCAAATTACGGCCAAGTTGGGATCATAAAATTAGTTAAATGGGATTTTCCATATATAGACCTAGCAAAAACGATTTTCACCCAACGACATTTCCAAATGCCGCACTGTAAAAGTTGAAAAAAGATAATAACGTTGCCAATTGGTTTTTTGAAACAAACAAGTTACTTTCTATAAATGCTATACTGAAATCGAATTACCTCAAACGACATTGCGTGATTACGCGTTGATGATAAAAAGTTCTCCATTACATTAAAAACGTCTTTTCTTTGTTATGAAACATTCAGGACATAGTTTTGTTTTCAAACGAGATGTCCAAATTACGGACTGTCTAGTTCAAAATTTGCTCTAGATTTGGGAATTTTGATTTATTTTAGTGTAAATCAATTTTTCCAACGATCTTTACAGATGACGGTTTTCGAAATGTGGTTTAGCTTAGAATATCGATTGGTTGAACTGTAAAATAGGGCACCATGCCTTTTGTGAAAGAGAACATTTTGTGTGGAAAGGGCGCGGGATGAGCCCAATGGCTCAGGCGGTAAGGCGCCCAGCCCCACACTTAGGGTTCAGGGTTCGAATCCCCATCGCTTCATTACCTGCCCCCATTAAGACAGAACTCGCTACAGTTCAGATGATCATAGTCCAAGCGGAAGTGCGTGTGTTACCGTGTCCTTCGCCGATGCAGGTGGTGCAGAGGCAGGAGCACACGGCGCGTACAAGGGCTCGGTGGGGGTAATGAGGTTGAAAGGCAATCATATGGAGGCAGTAATGGAATCAGGGCAGGCGCATAGTTTCAATGCGATTGGCTGTTCTGCGGACACACCGACGGACGGACTGACTCATGGAGACACGCACCGCAAAGGGCACAGGAAGCGGCCTCACAAAGCACCTGGACGGGAGATGGAGAACGGTGGTATTTGAGAGAGAGAGAGAGAGAGAGAGAGAGAGAGAGAGAGAGAGAGAGAGAGACTTAAAGAGCTAGATATAAATGGGAAAATGGGTAAAGAGCGAGGGAAACTTTAAAAAGGTCAAGTAGCTCTAATCGAAGAAGAAAGATGTTTATCGAAGACACCATAAATCGCGATATCTGTGAAGGTTGACTAGATGACCTTTAGTCCTAAGCAACTTAAGGTCATAAAGAACTAAGGTCTTAACACGATATACCGTAAGTAAGGCGAAAGTTCAGACAATCGGTAAGATGCTGCTATTTAGTGCAGCTAAGGACCGAAAGATGCAGATAAGGTTCCTAGGATCCATACTATAAGAAAAACAGATCTTTAACCCTAAGTAACGTAGCGTTACGGTCGTAAGTTTAAGGTGGTTGGCAAATTAAGTTCTTAACCGTGTAACTCAGTAATACGCGATGTTCGAGCTATGGGGAGATGGGGCAGAGAAGTACCCTAAGGCGCTCTTAAGGCCCTGCTAAGCGTCTTAAGAATCTAAAGAAGGCCCTTAGCAAAAGGAACGATTTGGTTTTTTTAAAGGTTGATTTTGAGACTATGAAATGGAAACCTCGACAAAACGGATGAACCGTTGGCTGAAATCTTCACAAAGATAGTCGAAAACTCCAATGTTGCCTTAGTTTCTACTAAGGCCTTAACTGGTACCTTAGGGGTTTAGGTCACTTATGACTTCAGAAGTCTCTAGGAAACAATGGTGGATAGTAGAGATCGATGACCGCGGGAATAGTCTAAAGCAGGGCAGAAAAACTTGAATCAGAGACACGGACCGGGTAAGGCCGGTCGAGACCTGCCCGCCCCCCGGACACCACGGGGTACAACGGTAAAATTCGACCTTAAGGGCTTAGATAAGAAAAAAGAACTTGGGGTTTCAAAATTAAGCAAGGGCTTTCGAAAGTTCAGAAAATTGGTTACGGAACAAAATTGCCTATTGTGACTCTCTGACTTTGATTTCTGCGCTGTTTGCAAAATTTCCAATCAGTGCAAATCAGAGAAAGGGCAGTACATTATAAATATTAAATTATTCATTGCAACATGTGAGCGCGCGAGACCGGATGATCGAAAGGAAAACGCACGTTTTCATGATTTCATCGAGGGTTTACCCGGTAAACGGGTAAAATTTAGATTTCCGGGTGAAAAACGAATTTTAACCAACGTTATCGCGAAATTACGCAGAGTTTCTTTCCTATAAATAGTTGAATATGAACAGGAAAGTTCATTTTTGACGATCAAATGAACTTAAATCGAAAAAGAGAACAACTTATTCAGACAACGCCAAAAATTTTTGGCGTTGTCTGGATAAGTTGTTGGGAAATATTCGTTTTCATCGAAAAACTGTTCGAGAAGGATCGACTGCGATGTCGTTAGAACGAAAAACATTTCTCAGCGATTATTTCATGATGTCATTTTAAAATCGCGAGAAAATAAACATGAATCGTTATTTGGAAATCACGTTGGGAAATATTCGTGCTAAACAAGGATAAAGGATTTGGTATTTAAAGCTAACAATGCAATCGATTTCGATCTCAAAGAAGATTTACAAGGGAACTGATTCCGATATCGTGAGAAAGGGAAATGGACGCTGTCATTTGGAAATCACGTTGGGAAAAAATCGTTTTCACCCCCAAAACTATTGAAAAATGGATCGATTATGACCAGAGAAGTGCAATGAATGTAAATCTCAAAAGAGAAAATGTAAAGGAACCCTTCGGTCCCTTTTATCAATGCAGATGCAGCCAATAAACCTCCCCACGTGGCATGTAAATTTGGGTGGTCTGTGCAGAGTGTGGCGTGTGTGTCTGGGCGGTCTCCTTTCCATCTTTCTCTCTCTCTGTCGGTGGCGGAAGGTCGTCTCTTGACTGTTAGAGTACGGTATTGACCGACCCGCTTACGACCACAAACAGAGCTGACCGGAAGCCGTCGGCCACCGCGACGGATGTCACTCATGGCACACAGAATGAGACACAATGGGAAAGGAGATGCCAATGAAGGAACGACATTTGGCAGAAAAATAAGGAAATGGCAGCTTTTCATTAGGGGTACGGTAGGTTTATCAACCAGACTACTGATAAGGTCGCTGCGGGACCTTATCTAAGTTTAAATGAGGTTCACACCGAGAGTTCCAAGAGGAAAATGAAAATTTTCTCCTAGGTGGGACCATCATGAACGTTTTCCGAGAAATCGTATTCGCCGACCAAATGGATCGTTGTGGGACCTTAAATACCCAGGTGGCTGTCATTTGAAAGTCTCATTGGGAAATAATCGCAAAATACCATATTCAATAAAATGTCCCAAAAGGAACCTGCTGGTATCAGTAAAAAATTGTAAATTTCACAAACTCAGGCCGAAAATTGTATTTAGACCTTTAAATTCCAGGCTTATCTACTAGAAAACTGATAAGACAACCATCGTTTGGTCTTATCGATGTTTCAGATAATTTTTGCCGCGATAAAAGAGATTACTGTAGAATTTTTGCTTTCATTTTCAAAATAAAAACTGATCTTTTTGACATTTTAGGCGAAATTTTGACGTTTTCGCTTCGGCATACCGTATTGGTTACTTTAAACTTTTCAATATCAGAAAAATCGATAATAATAGTCGATTTTACAGTAATGTAAAAGCGCATCTTAGAAAAAATAAAAATCAAATTGAAGTAGCAATTTCAAGTTTCTTTTGTTCATCCATATGTTCTAAGACCGAAGTGAATTTTATTTTAAAAGGCAGTTTTCAATTTCCAACAAATTTTTGAAACTTAAAAAAAACTAACGAAACTTTCAAGAAAATCTCGGATGAATTCGAAATTTGATTTAAAATGTACCTCGCCATCACCATCTTTCAATTCAGAATTTAGTCCAACGATATGCTCCAAATTACGATGTAAAAGTGAAAACTTGAAGAATCCTGAAAAAAACAGTTTGAGAATGATAAAAATCAAAGCTAAACTCGAAAGAATGAAGAGAACAAAGGACAAATCACAAAAATAGGGGTGGAAAAGGGTCGAAAAAGCGAAATCTTGCAGTGGAAGGGTTGTAAAAGTAGTAAAATAGGGTTAATCACCATGAGAACTGCAATTTCCTTGTGAAACGTGAAAATAATGTTGATTTTGAGTGGTTTTCGCTGAAAACGGGCAACGGTACGTGTAAATCGAGTGAAAAAGCCAACAGTCGTTGGAAACCTGTTCCAAAGGGAAGGTTGAACATGGCCTGATTCGTCGAGACCAAAGGAAACGCGGAGGAATCGCAACGAGAGCATCGAAAGTTATTTGGCATACTTAGGTAACAGTTAAATTACAAAGTTGTAGAAGTTTTAAGTATGTAAAATCACTTACAATGAAAGACAAAGTCATAAAAAAACCGTTAATTTTACCTTTTGTAAAGCTTAAAAATTTGAAATACTGAATATTCTTTTGCTCAAGTTATTCGAATTTGAATAAGAAACATCAGGGTGCCATTATTGCCCTGTTGCAAAAAAGAACAAACATTTTTTGTATTACTTCAGTACAATTTCTGGGCGATTTGCTATTATTTAAGCCAAACCAAAATTTACATTCGTTACAACTTTTACAAACTAGAAAATCTTTGAAATAAGAACAAGGTGCTAAAGTTACGCTGTTGTAATTGAAATATAGAAAAAAAGGCCGAAAAAAGCCAGGGATCCAATTTCTTTTGACAACAAAGAAAAACGGTCCAAAAAAGCGAAAAAAGTTTTTGGTTTTTGACTTTGCCAAAATTTTAATGGCTGCAAAAGGAAGTCAATTTTCAGATTTGCAAGTTTTCACATAAAAAAAATTTCCGGGTTTTCCGCTTCCAAAATCAAAAAAGTTAAAAAATATTAAAATTCAATTTCAAATCGAATTGTTCAAAATGGCAAATTTGGCAAAAACTTTTAGAAAAATTTCACGGAAAGACGAAAAAATGGAAAAAAAGTTCGAAATTTTCGAAATTGGTTCGCCGGTTCTAAATTTTTGTTTTGTTTGTTGTTGTTTGTTTTTTAAAGATGGGGGGGGGGTTGGCAAAATATGCTACGAGTTAAGACCTTTCGAATGTGAAAAAAAATGTCAAAATTCCCCCTCTCCCATTTTTTTTTGAAAACGATTGGATTTGAGTAAGTAGTGTTCGTCGAAGCGTATGGGGAATCGCTGGGGTCGGGGTCGGCATTAACACAGATACAATCAGGGTTACCGTATCTGGGTCGGATATCACAAGAGACAAAGATGATGATGGATACGGTTGCCATCGGGCTGCCCCCAAAAGACCCAAGCGACCCTTTGAGGCCATATCATGGTGGGAAAAACCCCACAGGGTACCATTAGTCACCGCTAGGACTCTTCGTAACCGCTGGCACCCTTAGTAACCGCTTTAAGGACTAAGTGAATCGATTGTAAAGGAAGGAGTGCTGAGAGGGGAGGTTTGTTTGAGAGGGCGCGATGAGAGAAGGCAGAGAGAAGTATGTGCACAGGGGAGCTGAAGGACACGCCATTGATCGATTCCTTTGGCCACCGGAGGAGAAAAGAATAAGAAGGAAGCACACCATTGACATCTTTGGACCTACAGGCTCATTTTCTAAAGATTTTTGTAGTTTGAACCCCAAAATAGGGCCTTAAACGACTAAAGAAACTGTAAAAAACCCCAAAGACTACAGTTTTTCTCAGCAAAGGTTTGTTTGTTCAAGCCGACACAGAGAGGTTATAGTAGCTTAGACTGACCCAAGTGACTTTCTGACACAAAACGTCTTTATTAAGGCCCTAACAGCACTAAATATTTAAAGAATTGACCTTTGTTTGCTCAAAAAAGCAACCCCCGCGCAAAATGACCCAAATGCGCTTTTAACGCGATAACTCTAATTTTGATGGCTTTTTTTCAAAATGGCGCCATAAATGGAAATTTCTTACTTGGGGGTAATACGGAAAGTTACGTAAAAGTTAACATTAACTTGAAGTGAAGTTACCTACATTTCGCGAATTTTTGAAAATCCTTTACAAAATTTCAATATTGTGCGTTTTTACAGTTTGCCAATTAGGAAATTTTAAAATTCAAACCACGAAACATTTAAAAAGCTTGGAAACAATTTTTCCAAAAGGAGACCATAAGTAACGTTTTCAAAATCACGAAATTCACATGATACTGAAGTTTTGGACTCATTTTGTCAAAGTCTGAGATTAGAAAGTTGCAAACTGCTCATTTCATATTCGAAAATGATTCATGATGGCACTTTTTCAGTGAAAAAGCGTCAAAATTCGAAAATTCAAAAGCGAATTCATTTTTTCATAAATTTCTCAAAATTTTAACTTGTTGCCGATGCACCATGTTGCTTGCGTTTTAAAAATAAATCCAAATTCATAATTGAAATTGACTAAATCGAAAATTCAAAATTCAGCCTTCATTTCCTTTTTCAAAACCAAAAAACCGCCCACATTAGCAGACAGAATTGTAAAAAGGATGGAACTGTCACATTAAATTGATGAGAAAACCATCTCTTTGTCCTTGATTCGTCTCAAAGAACACTTTTCCGATGTTTGGTGTTTCAAAAGCTGAATTTATCGGAAGTTTCAGAAGTTCGTTGAAAGAAACTTTAGAATAATTGACTTTAGCTTGCAGAAATGGCATATTCTCGTTAAATTGAACGAGTTATAAGCTCAAAAAGTCAAAGTTTTTTCACCAAAGACTTACTTCGAAGTTGCTTATACAGGGTTAATGAACAAAATTGAAGCCTAAAAATCGATAATTCCAAAGCTGAAACTCGTCGGAAGGTGCAAAAAGTGTGCTTTGGAGTAGCAATAGACGATAAAGTGGTGAGTGGGGCGTTGGTCTGTACGGTTCGATCGATTGACAGACCCTAAAGTGCAGGTCGCGGGTGGAGAAAGGGGCTAGGTCGCGGGAATATGCTAATGAGGACAGGGGGCGGGGCTTAAAGGGGCGTGAGAGTGAGGAACAAAGGGGAGAGAAATTCAATAGGAAGGGGAGGAGTAGGCGGCTGGCAGCTAGAGTAATTAGAAGCCCAGGTACGGTAGGATTGGGTACGGTAATTAGAGCCACCTGTCGTTTTTCGGGGAATGTGAACTATTGACAGCCGAGGGATTGTCTTATAGTGAGGTTTACGAACGGGTACTGTAATTAGAAGTACTGTAAGAAAAGAGCAGTGTGGTTGAGACGGCTGGCAGCAGTACAGTTCTGTCCATACTAGACTTACAAGTTAGCTACAGTAAGAGCGGATACCGTAATTGTGAAAACCGTAGTCATTAACCTCTGATTACCGTCAAAGTGGTTGAAAAAACTACAGTATCTCGTGGCAAAAGTACCGTAAGATAGGCTCGTAGAGAGACTGTATGCGCTACGGTACTACCGACTACAGAACTGTAAAACGAATAGTTGTAATACGGTAAAACGAGACAGGAGGAGTACTGTAGGTCCTACAACCAGATATACCGTAAGACCAGCTAGGAGTGTAGTAATATCGGCTGGTCCAGCTACCGTAATCCAGCTGGCACGAGTACTGTAAGATAAACAAGTGTGAGGAGTATCACATGTCATGCCAGCCGGCTGGCAGGTGCTAAGTACAGATAAAGTACAAAACCTCAGGTACTGTAAGTTTCACAATCTGCCAGCAGTACCGTTTCCAGACAGCCAGCTGGCACGTTAATCGAGCCCAATGGGCAAGATCACGCGGTTGGCAGCAAGGTAAGTTTTTGTAGGCAGGCGGCTGGTTAAAGGTCAGGAACTCAGGCACCCGACTGTCACACTGTTTCTAGACAGCCGGCTGGTCATTAGTCTAAAAAGGTTGAGTCAGCCGTCTGGCAGGAATTAGACGTTTTCTTACTGGTAGTGCCAACGAACCGTCTCAGCTGGCAGCCGCCGTTGAAAATTTTCTTTTCTCGCGAAAAAAAACCCAGGAAAAACTTCCCGCGTAGAGAAAAAAGAACGTTCAGCCAGCCGACTGGCAGAAACGCTGGTGACAGTCGCCTTGTCACGGCGTGACTCAAACATATCTGACAAAGGAGGAAAGGCGCGAACTCGGATCGCTCCAGCCAGCTGGCAACATTGTCTTCCTGACAGCTGGTCAAATGGTTCTTAGACAAAAAGTAAAACTTTTAGCTGACAGCCGTCTAGTGCCAGCCAGCTGCCAATACAATGAGCTATTCAAATAGGGTGAATGCGACAAAGACGTGGCTAATGAAAAGGTCAAGTGGGTGACTGGAGCCAGCCGGCTGGTTGTACAGTTAGTGACAGCCTATTGCGAAAGTAGAAAGTGGAAAGACTAAGTTTCAAACCAAACGGCTGTCACTATTGGATTTAGTGACAGCCACTGGAGAGCAAAGATTCTCTATGACTTTTCGAAGTTTCGTTTTAATTGACAGATGGCAGTTAAAACCACTTTTCAAGAGTCAACGGCTGGCAATAGCCTCTGACCACCTGCTGCCAGCTGGTATAATTCCCTATCGGCTGTCAGGATTCTTGCCAGTCGGGTGGTTCTTTTCTAAAATTTCCAATCCAAATTCAAAAAGTGTCGTTGGTTCGCGCACACGGGTGGCAGCAACGCCCGGCGATCAAGATAATCCGGTCGTGAGGGGCCAGCCGGCTGTCAGTACGGTATCGATCGACCGGCCACTACCGCCAGCCGGTAATTAGGGACAAGAGGACCCAATTGGGACTAATGAAACATGGCACACGACGGCTTTCGAGCACGGAAAATCTCGACAAGAGCGCATAATGGATGACGCAAAGGCGACGCCACGGGGTGGGAGACGAAAATATGGGTGGTCCAGTTACGGGGCTGTCCCGATTTGCAAATTTCCCAACGTTGATTTCCAAATGACAGGTAGATCTTTCCTGGCAGGCGGAATCAAACTCAGAAATGGAGATGGGTGGGAGGAAACACAGGTTGTTGACAGCCTGCTGGTCAAAATTTCTAGCAAGACACCCTCGATTTCGATCAAAACATGCCTCGGCTGTCAATAACCATCCCATTGGACAGCCGGCTGGCGGGTACAGAACTGACACCCGGAATTGAACTTGTTCGGCCATTTCGTACAGTGGCTTTGCAAAATGATTGCTTGACCTTGTAAGTGACAATCGGCTGACTACAAATCTCTTTTGGCTGGCAGCCGGCTGCCTCTTTTGGTAGCAGTCATTGCTGCCAGCTGGCACAGCTGGTACTAACCATAATGGCCATGGGATGATTTTTTATACGGAAAAGCCCGAACTATCCGATTTTTCAAGACTTTGCCGAACCATATACAAAGTATGGTTGGCTGTAACTACTCAGAAAAGGTACCTTATGGTCCCACAACTCAATCGATAAAAGCTAAACCGTCGGTTCCCCTCTTCAAATTCGGATCTGAGCCACTTTTCCCTCTCAAATTGGCCCTCAAGAGGCAATCGCCTCTCACTCTCTGCCCTTTTGCCCTCATTCTCAGATCCTCAACCTCCTCCTTAAAAATTCTCGCGCGGTTCAAACTACCACCCCCCCCCCCCCCCCCAATACCTGGTTGAGGGCTATGATTAAGAAGAAGAGAAGGAGGAGGTCCTGGTCGAAATGGGCGTGAAGAGCCTGCGATTAGGGCCGGCCGATTGCGTGCTTCTATGATCTATTGAGGAGAATTGCGAGGCCTCTTCACGCCCATTTCGTAGACAAAAGCCGTGGTTGGAAATGGCCGGAGATGAAGACGAAGAGAGGAGGAGAAAGAGGAGGCAGGTGGAGGGATGAGGTCTCTGGAAACAGGGTAGTTGAGCAAAGGGCAGGGAAAACAAATAGAGATTGCATCAAGAGACAAGGAATGAGGGGAATGGGGTGATTTTTCAGAGGAGAGGGGTAAGAAAGAGGCAAAGAAGAGAGAGACGAAATGAGAGATAGAGGGGTCAATCGGTCACTCCCTCTACCTGACAGCTGAAGTGACCATGAAAAAGCCTGCGTAGGGCAATCAGGACCCTAAAGACAGCGAGTGACATGTTTCATGGCCATCTCTATGGCAGCCGGCTGCCATGGAAGGGCACTCTAAGCGGCTGGCAGCTAGCATAGGGTGACAGCCGGCCCTTGGATTACCCAAGGCAGCCGGCTGGCCTTTTAGACCAGCCGACCGAGATAAGGATAGCCGGAGACGAGATTTAGGGGTCTATTGGGAGCAGGAGGAATGAATTCGCTTACTCTCACAACAGATGGTCTATCTCTTTCTATGTCTCACTCACTTACTCAGTACCTCACTCTCTCACTCTTTCAGTTTTTTTCTCTCGCACACACACACACACACACACACACACACACACATACGCACACGCACACATACACGCGCGCACACACACGCACACACTCACACACATACATATACGCACACATACGTACACACATACGCACACACACGCATACACTCACTCACACACTCACACACTCACACACTCACACACTCACACACTCACACACTCACACACTCACACACTCACACACTCACACACTCACACACTCACACACTCACACACTCACACACTCACACACTCACACACTCACACACTCACACACTCACACACTCACACACTCACACACTCACACACTCACACACTCACACACTCACACACTCACACACTCACACACTCACACACTCACACACTCACACACTCACACACTCACACACTCACACACTCACACACTCACACAATCACACAATCACACACTCACACACTCACACACTCACACACTCACACACTCACACACTCACACACTCACACACTCACACACTCACACACTCACACACTCACACACTCACACACTCACACACTCACACACTCACACACTCACACACTCACACACTCACACACTCACACACTCACACACTCACACACTCACACACTCACACACTCACACACTCACACACTCACACACTCACACACTCACACACTCACACACTCACACACTCACACACTCACACACTCACACACTCACACACTCACACACTCACACACTCACACACTCAAACACTCACACACTCACACACTCACACACTCACACACTCACACACTCACACACTCACACACTCACACACTCACACACTCACACACTCACACACTCACACACTCACACACTCACACACTCACACACTCACACACTCACACACTCACACACTCACACACTCACACACTCACACACTCACACACTCACACACTCACACACTCACACACTCACACACTCAAACACTCACACACGCTCTAATAAAGGAGTAATTAGCTGAGTAATGTCCTAGTCACCACCGCCAAAGACGGAAACTGGCGCTCTGTTGAGTGTTTGTGATCGTCGGTGCAGGTAGTGTGGTCGTGCGGTGTGTTTGGGTGCAGTGGCCACAAACGCTCTTGACCCCGCGAGTAAGGTCACTCATAATTGGCCAGGAGTCGCCTTCAATGCGACCGAGAGATGTCACCACACAATGCGGACCGTCCGGCGGTTTTCCTTAAGAACCCCACAATGTTCCAGGCTAAGAGGGACATGTGACATGCCAGAGGGGAGACAGGAGGAGAGAGGCAGGGGTGAGTGGTTGTGAGAGTGGATGTGGGTTAAACGGACAATAAAAGAGACGATATATCGATTGGGGTCGGACTGTGGACAGTGTAAATGAGTGGCAATATGACAGTGAATGGGGGGTGAGAGAGAGAGAGAGAGAGAGAGAGAGAGAGAGAGATAGAACTTCAAGAGAGGCGGCCGATTGAGACATACACAGCTTACATGAGGTGATTTCCAGGAGAGGCATTTCTTAGGAGGGGAGGGCTGGAAAGGCATACAGGCACAAAGAGATGGAGAAAAAGACAGAGAGAGAGAGAGAGCGAGAGAGAGAGAGATAGAGAAAGAGAGCAAGAGATAGAACTTCAAGAGAGACGGTCAATTGAGACATGCATAGCTTCCATGAGGTGAATTCCCGGAGAGGCTTTCTTTGGGAAGTGGTGGAGAGCTCGATTCAAGTAGAAAGAGAAAGAGAGAGAGATAGAGAGAGATAGAGATAGAGAGAGAGAGAGAGAGTTTCCAAAGAACCGCAAGCCTTCCACTCTGAAACTGGTGGAACCCGTTTCAAATGCGTCATAAGCTCCAGGCAACACCACTAAGCCCTGAATTTTGAATTTGGTGACTAAGTTTGGTCTTTAAACTACCCTAAAACTAAAAACTAAACGGCAACAGCCAAATAAAGGCACGTACCCTTTGAAAGTCACAACAATGGACAGTAGCAAGGACAATGGATTGCATACAGTACAGAAGAGAAGACGTGGCTGTGTTTTCTAGAATCGCAAATCTGGGAACATCTTTCTTTTCGCGGCCATTTTCCCATCGTAAAACACAGAGAACCCACGGACGAAGGCACTGTACGAGAGAGGACAGGGCTATATGCTAATTAGGCGTTTGGAGATGGTAATTAGGAGGAGGGAAGAGGGGGTGATTAGGTAAGCGGTTTCGAGTGGTTCAAGCGGAAGGAGAGGCGACATGGTGCATCGGGAGATTTCGCAGGCGAGAGGGTCAAAGGGACGAAAAACTTTGCTAGGGTCATGGCGCAGTGAAAGCTGACATGATTCTGCAAAAACAGTTCTTGGATCGACCCCCACCGGTGCAAAATCCTGGTTTAATGGTCTGAAGCCGCTTTAATCGACACAAGAATCAAAGAGACAAAAGAAGCTCTCACGCTGCAAAATCGGTCATTGGATTGATTTAACCCAGAGGCAAACCCCGATTTCAAAGGTCTGTTTAACGTTTTCATGCTACAATCGTAACATTATGGCGCACAAAAAGTACGGAGATAGCGCAATGGTAACTGGTCTTGTTCCACAAAATCAGTTGTTGGTTCGATCCCATCCAGCGACAAAATTTCAATTTTAGGGTAAAAAAATGTTTTAAAGTTATATATTCAAGCATTAAATTGGAAGGTTTGGTCCAGTTCTGGCTCAGTGGTGCTCAATCTAATGCTGCAAAATCAGTCGTTGGATGAATCCCACTCCAGCGAGCAACCTAATATCAAAGATCTCTTTAAAATTTTCATACTGTTAAAGCAAAAAAAGTCACGATAAAAAAGTCGAAAGTTAAGGCAACTATGGCGCAGAGACTTTCGACAAGACGCCGCAAAATCAGTCGTTGGATCGATCCCACCCTGCACTAAATAATTTTAAAGGTCTATTTGAAAAGTTTGGGCTTCAATAGCAAAAAGGCACGATAACACAGTCGAAAGAAGGCATAACCATCCCGCAGTGGCTCCTGACCAGACGCCGCAAAAACAGTTGTTGGTTCGATTCTTCCCGGCACCGAATAATTTTTTGTTCATTCAAAAATGCGTAATTGTGCTCTAATCGCAAAAAGTGGCCCGTAAGCCTGAAAGGTTAGTTGAACTGTGGCACAAATCAATACCTGGAGAGACTGTGCTAATATTTGCCTGTTGTTGAAAGGAAAGGGGACAATAGACCTAGGAGGGTCACTGAAGAATATGATATTCCGCATAACAGACAGCCTAGGGAAGGATTTACACGAAAAATACTAATCGATATCGATTTTTGGAATCAAAACCGATTTTAATCCAATATTGTCGCCAAATTACGCAGAAGGAACTTTCTTCCTTCTATGCTTTCGTAGATATATTAAAGTTCGAAAAACATTGTAAAAACAATTTTGGAGTAATTTTCAGCTGTTGTGAATTTCCTTTGTTTAACTTGTGCTTCGTCGCGATTTGATTGCCGTTATGTCATCATTGTTAGCTTTGTCATCACTGCAGCTGACAGTCGGCTGTCAGAAGAGCAAAAAATTAATCGAAATTGCTGAAAACTTCAGTAAAAATGAATTTCCAATTTTAACCATTTAATTATAGCAATTTCCGGGTTGTTGGCACCATCTGGTCCCGTAAATTGAGCGAAACGACGGTGCGACAGACGAATAATGGAACTGTCACGTGCAAACGTGCTATTATTAAAGTTTAATGGTTTGTGACGGGGAAATAGACGGAAAATTGAGTAACTTTAGCAGCTTTCCAACACGTAAAAATATTTGGTGCTAATGGCGCAGTGTGAACTTTAGTGTGTACGGAAAATTGGTCGTTGGTTCGATTCCCCTCGGCGATTTTTGTAAATTTAATGGTTTAGAAACATTTTGTGGCCATGAAACTCCATTTTCACCATATTCTAGGCCACGTTAGTTTTTCCTACACAATGGTGCAGTGCGTAACGCGCGCACCGCGATTTTGGTTGTTGGTTCGACTCTGCGCATGGAAATTGTGAAATTTTTGGTTTATAATGTTGCAAAATTAGATGTTAAAGTGTTTTGCACATAATCTCGACCACCCGCACTTTTACGCGACCTTGGCGCAGTGCGTTGCCGCGCGCGCCACTCAAACACTTCCTGGTTCGACTCCGCAACAAAAATCAGAAATTAAGTACAAACATAATTTCTCTTAATACTCGTAAAAATGTCATTTTCCGGAGAAACGTGCGATTTTATGCACTTTTCTACCCGGAACTCCGAGAAAAGCCTTTTGGTTGGCGCACCTGTCAAGACAAATCATCGCCGGTAATCACCTCACATGAGTCGTGTTGTAAATCAAAAGTCAGCGATCGGCGATTATGACCACTTACAACAATGGAACTCGCGGAATTGGACTTGGGGAAGGGAAAGTACAAAAAAAGCGAGAAAATCCAAGAAAATCGTTTCCAAAATGGGTAAAAATGCCTTAAAACGGCAAATGTTGGTGTTTTGGTGGGGCAATAGGAGAGTTTGCGTGTACTGTGTGGTACAAGGTCACCTTGGAAATTGTAGGGGAGGACAGTGGTGGAATTGGGGTCAGCCGGCTGGTCGCGCGGCCTGTAATTGCAGGGGACAAGGCGCCAAACAGCAGAGGGTTCGAATTCACAGAGGATTACAGTCGCAACACTGGAACAACTTAATTTTAAGGATGCTCCCAATTGCGAATACTCCTGAAACTTTTGGGCCTTTGTCATTTTTCTTTCCCGGGTTACGGTAGTTTGAAATTGGATAGGGTCAAAAATCAAAGCCAACCAAAAGGGTAAGTTATAGATGTTTTCTCACAGTAAATTCAATTTGTGAAACGAATCCGACTAGAAAATATATATTTTCTGTAAAACTGACAAAGTTAAGAAGGAAAAACGCCAAATTTGGGACTTTTGTCGTTCTCCGAAAAATGTTATACAGAAATTCTATATTTTCTTGTCGGATTTGTTTTACAAATTGAATTTACTGCCAGACAGCATATATATCTTACCGTTTTTGTAAACTTTAATTTTTCACCATATCCAAGTTTAATCTACCGAAAGCCGGGAACAAAAAATGACAAAAGCCCTAAAGTTTCAGGATTTCCTAGGAAGGTTTTAAACAAGTTTTCAGAAAATCCGATTTTTTCTCTGTCACTTGCTTTACAAAGGCTGCTCGAGTTTTACAGAGACGGCGTCTTAATGACCAAATGTTCAACTACTGTACGAAAGTGAAGGATGTTTTAGTGCCCCTAGAATCTTAAAAACTTTTGGGTTTTTTTGCATAGAAACTACACCAGTTAGACGTTTTAGATTTTGGCGATATTTTTTTTTATCTATGATTCTGAAACTTTTGGGTCATATTTAGGGCCCAAACGTTTTAGGGGTACAATGTCCGCGGAGTACGGTATTTGTTTTAAACTTTTTCAAAAATGCACACCTCTGACAATGAGACTCATTTTGTAAAAAATCATATTTTAGACACATTGTTATTTGCCCAAAACTTGTCTCTCTAGCGATAAAAAAGTTATGAGCAAAAATCTGAATAAGAGAGGAAAGGTAGAAAAGTCGAATGTTACCAAGATAAGATTTTAAAATAATAATGTAGCTGTTGAGTGAAAATTTTAAATTAGTAAAATTTTAAATTATAATTTCGCTTTAAACACCTGTTTGATATCAAATTTCATCTGGTTAAATCTTTTTGTTAAATGCTTCAGGCACTTTTTTGCCTAAAAATGTGTTTCGGCGCATCCTGACAATTTTACAGTTCCATACCAGCTATAGTTTTTTTAGCGGTTTTCAAAATTTAGCTTCAAAAATTTAATGAAAAAACCTTTTGATGAAAATTTAAAATGTCTCCGCGACTGGATTGAATTACAAAATTTTTATGCAGTGCACAAACGAAAAAATCGGCAACGAAGAACTACTTGTTCAATTTGCCCTGGAGTGTTTTAATGAACTGAATTAAAGGAAACTCAGAATTTTAAAGGAAACAGGTGGATTCTTGGGGAATTCGTTCTTTTGTACTTCAGTTGCCGCTGAGGAGACGAAGTGAGATTGCAAATGTTTCCTGAAAATGAACATTTGAAAAAACGACCATTTCATTAGAAAGAATTGATACAAAAACGAACACCGATAAAAAATGATTAAGAAATATACTAGAAACCATCGAGATATGAGAGACGAAAGCGAGCTTAAGAGATTCGTCTAGAAGAAATTCGTTGTTTTCTAAAAACACGCCAAATACTGAAAACCTTAAGTCGTCAACAAATTTACACCGAATGTGCCTATTTATGCCTGTTGATAGTAAATAAACAAGACTTATTCCATTATGTGGCTTATGCGAAACATTCGGCTGACATATTGCCTATAAATAGGGTTCCACCTGATTAAGTGGAAGGCTGTGCACTTTTCAACGAGACCAACCCGTTTCCTTTGCATTTTTGATGGCAAATCAATTCAGGGACTGAAATTGCAAATGTTGGGAGTGAATAGAAACATACAGATAGAGATATATAGAGAGCAAAGAGGCAGAGACATTCCTAGAGAGGAACATCTCATTCAAGAGTACCATACGGTACAATGTCTCCCGGGACCGCCGTGTACTTGTGAGGGGCGGTGCCGGCCATCAAAAAATTTCAAAAAAGAGCTGACGCACCGGACAGCTGTGGGCTGAGGGCATCTGGTGCATAACGGGCGGAAGACGATCGCTTTTCATTATTAATATTGCACTAATCCCGTTTTATGCGCTTGGAACAGCCGTAGGGAACACGTGTGCAACAAGCGACTGTACTTGGGAATCTGATTTCAGAATACATAAGCCAAGAACGGAAGAAAGATAGGCAAGTGTGGCGACATGGTGCATCGGTCTGCGGTCTGAGTGTGTGAGTGTGTGAGTGTGTGAGTGTGTTCGAGTGTGATGACCTCACAAATCGATAGCTCTTTGCATAACAAAACACAACAAGCTAGTCAATCGAATGACCAGACAATGGTCTTTTTGTGTGTGTGCGTGATTAATGTGTGAGCTAAGGCCGCCCCCGATTATGGTCTATGCTAATTCATAAGGACACATCGTCCTTGGAGGGCGGATTGACAGTTATGGATCGGCCACTGTGCGACCCACACGCACCGACACTCGCTAGAATTGCTGGGAATTGGCCGTTTCAGGGATAAAAGAACAACAGATAAAGTTTGGAACGTTGGGCAACTTTTTGGCAGAGTGAGGGGTCAATATACAAATTTCTGAGAGTCGCACAAGTTTTTAAAGATTTTGGGATGTTTTGGCAACTTTTTTTGCCAGAAATATGTCAACAGCTAAATTTTGGGACGTGGCTATTAAAAGAAAAGGAAGTTTAGATGGTGGCAGAAGACTGCAGATGCGGGAAAAAGTGTAAAAGGACCTTGGCTTGAGTCAGTGAAACTCGTTGACTTGGGTAATTGAACCGGTTCGGTGGACTGCTGGGGCGATCAAATGGATTCTTTGAAACAATCAACGACAGATAAAACTTTGGGACGTTAGGAAAACGGAAATGGGAGTTTTTACTCGCCAAAAGAACAATTTGAACAAGAACATTAAGGGCGCGCCTTTATTTTTGGTCTACGGTTTCAGGGCTGTGTTATGTGCGCGAAATGTTCTCTGAACGGCAGTCAAAGATCGCACATTCCTACGTGGATTGGGCTAAGAATATGACCTTAATAAAGAAAGCTGAAACTTTAGTAAGGATTTCATTAAGGGGGTTAAGGTTTAAGGGTTTAGTTCTAAGCATAAGTATTTCAAGTCCTATTATGGAAAAAAATTCAATCGAAGAGCGAAAGTTGTCACAAAATCGTTACCTAAAAAAGTATCTGGGTATTTTTAAAAGCTTTAAAAAATATATGTTAAAAGGGGTTTCAAAAAATGTAAAAGAATCGACTGTTTTTTTCTGTGTTTTTTTCATCGTTTTTCTTGTGAATGTGTTTTTGTGTTCGTTTTCAAACAATAAAAATATGGGTTTTCAAGTTTCATGGTTGCAAAAACAGTATAAAATTTAATACCACCGATTTAAAATTTGTTCAACTAAGAAAAATTGCGGTAATGTCCTTCAAAAACTCAAAATATCAAAAATGATTTGTAAAATGGTATAAAAATAGTCAAAATGGTCATTTTCATGTTCAAAACTCAATCACGAAGACGGAAGCGAAATTTAAAACGAAGGTCAAAGTGTTCAGTCACGTGTTTCAGAAAAGCGAGCAGGTTTTCGCTGATAAAACGAACAAAATTTTGAAAATAACATGTTTCTGCTTTGTAAAAAGTAAAAATGTACTTTAAAAACCGGCAAAGTTTCCTTTTTCACAAAATCTGACCCCCAGGGGAAGTTGTTTTGCATAAAACGCAGTGAAACGCGGAAGTGCGATCGGAGACGAATTCGAAACACGTTTTCTGAAAAATCCAGTCTACTGGAAAAATAAACTTGAAGGTTTAATTTAAATTTTAAAAAAATATGTGAAAATGAAACATTAGATTCAAAAAGCGAATTACTGTGCTGAAAATTTAGAGCTCGTTAAGGTAATTTACGCCCTAACGCGCTTAGTTTCAGCTTAAAGACGTTACAAAAACGCTAAAATGGTTTACAAAAGATTTGAACCCTCAGAATGTGTTACTAGAAAGTCAGTAATTGTCTGAAAATTAGATTACCTTGGGTAGTTTACGCCTTAAGTCTACCCTTAAAAACTAAGTACCCTAAGGCCCTATTTGCGCCCTAAATCGCCCCCTGGGCCCCGTTTTGAGTGCATAAGCGTCCGTTCGGGCAGATGAAATCAAGTTTTGTGTGCGTGGTTTAGGAGGGGCGTAATTCGATAGCTGCTTGCAGAAACACGCGTACTTGAAGGGCTCGACGAGCAGCCGACGATTGATTTCGGCCGTCGATTTGATTGTTCAGCTGTAGGATAGACCATGTTCAGTATTGAAATAGAGAAACAGAGTGTTTTTGTGATATTTACTGAAACACGTGGCTATTTATTCAACAGATGGGGGGTTTTATGAGAAATTCCGTTTTTGAAAATATTTTTTGGGGTAATTTAACCTGAGTCAGAGATTTTGTTTCAAGTTGTAACCGTTACTGTACCAAAATTTTGCTATTATGAAAATCAACAGTTAAATTTTGGAACGTTGCACAACAATTTTGGCAAAATTTGCTTCTACAGACAAATTTTGGCACTCCAGACAACAATTTTGACAAAATTTGTGTCGGCAGACAAATTTTGGGATGTTGCAACACATTTTTAAAGTTCGGCACTAATTTCGGCAAAAAGGACTCGCAAATGTATTTTGAAACGTTGGACATTTTTAAATGGATCGAACACAAATTTTGAAAAGTCAAAATCTTTTTTCACTATTTTTGTGGATTTCCAATTTTTAGCTATTTTCAGACAAATTTTCTTTCAAAAGAAAAATACCTTTATCAAAATTCTCCATACTGCTAAGCGGCTTAATTTTAAAAAATCTACAATTGTTGAAACCATAATTTGAAACATTTAATAAAAAATTTGTAATTTCAAAACAAATTGAAAAATGTAATTTCCGAAAAAACATTTTTTTTCAAAATTTGAGTTTGAATTTAGCATATAAAAAAGTAACAAAAAAGTCTATGGAAGAAAATACCGACAAACTTTATGAAAAAATCCAATTAAAAGGGTAACTCTATTACTCTGAAATGCCAATTTCAGTAATTCATCAGACGACGTCATGCGCTTTTCTTAAAAACAATTTAAATTTTTCACATTTATAATTAAGCAAAAGGTTAAAATTGTAAAAAAAAGTATCAAAACCGTATTTTGGTTATTCGTGGTTCGAAGTTTATGCAGTTTTCCCGATTTTTTGAGTAGAGAAAATGTTTTGATAGAATTTAACATAAAAAATATGCAAAATTAGGCTTTAGAAAGGTTGTAAAGTACAAAATGAGGCTGTGTTTTGGGTAGTAAATAGGCTGTTGTGTGGATTTGTGGCTGGGCAGTCTCTCTCGGAGGAGGAGGGCAGAAGATGGGGTGCAAACTCTATTAACCGATAGCCGGCCGCTCCTGAAATGAATATTTCAATGCGCATATGCTACTACTCGGCACACACAAGGCCAAGAGAGCAACGGACAGAGAAGACACGGAATAAGGAAGTAGAAGAGGGGGAGGGGAAAGGATTTAAGGGATAGGGGCGGATGTAAGACAATTTCCAATCAGAAAATCTGTTAATGGACTGAATGAGATTTTTCTGAAGAAAAAGAACATAAAGAACCGTACAAAAACTTTCCCATTTAGTTGTTCTCATTTAAAGCGCACAAATCTTAGGAACAACAGAGGACTCGAACCTAGGACTGTTTTATTGCCAGCAATCATCACTTTGTTAAAGGTAACCGCTCTTGTGAGACCACCGTTTAGACTAACGTCATTTTCTTGTATGAGCCTTGTAAACAGCGGACAAGTGAAGAATCTCATCAAATTCAATCCAAGAATTAGGTTTTGATGAACTTCTCTTTCATTAAAAAGCAAAAGTCTTTAGTTCATCACTCTTCGAATCCGTGAAATGCGGTTTGACGATAATTGCGCATTATGAATGTTTTAATGTCATTAGCATGCATGAGTCTTGTAAACAACGGACAGAAAAAAAGTCGCTTGGTTCGATAGGAAAAAAATATTTTTGGTTTAAATAATTCGCATCTTGTAATATGCAAAATTGGAAATTTATACAAAAATGTGAATTTGCCAAACTTTTTGTTAGTTTGAAAAAAAACCTGCCGGGAAATAGAAAAACGGAAAATGTTCAAGAAACTTTTCAAAGTATAAACTAAAAAAGTTTTTTTTAAATTTCACTTGGTTAATGTTTTTATTGTTATTTTTGTTTTACTGATAATATATCAACGTGTAAAATTTCGAAACCACACAATTACAAAAGCAGGTTTAAACAATTTTTAAAAAATTTTTTTCGAAGTTTTGGGCAAAAGGGCCAAACAGTCTACAGTCTTGGAAATCTTTGTTTATTATTTTTTTTTAGAATTTGTGTATTTTTCAACGTTTTCATAAACTTTGAAAAAGTTGATAGTGTTGCAAAATCCTTCTTCTAAAAACAATTTTTTTTAATTGTAAAAATTCTGTAAAAAATGGTTTTTTATAGCTATACGAAAAATCGTGAGTTGAGCAATCTAAAACGACGTTACAAAGCAGCCAGCCGTTCCGTAATTGACTGTAGTTCCTACGTTTTTTCTTTGTCTCGGCCGAATTCAATGGCAATTCCCTTCGTCAGACACGGACTTTCAAATGTTCTCGACATTTTTAGTTCCGAAACTACTGTAGACAACAATTTGTACTTTAAAATGGATCTAAATTCAAGTTTCAAGTGAAAATCAGCATTTCGAGCCCTCAAAACGCTGTGTCGCAGAGTCAACAAAGTGACTGACAAGGCAATGACAAGTTGACATTCAAAATTTTCAAATTTCAAAAGAAGAAGTTGAGTGAATTGAAGTTTAAGAGTAGTAAGTGCAAAAGTAAGTAAGTCGGTCGTGAGAATAATTGAAGATTACAAGGACGTGGCGAGAGAGTGCAGGGGTCGCAGAGGGCACAGAGGAAACGAGGTTTTGGGGGTCACGCGCCCTCAAAATGCAGTTTGGACTTCGGTTTTCCAGGGGTTTCTTTGAACTTTTACGTTTTGATACGATTTTCAAAGTTTTAAACGAAAATTCGGGTTGAAATTGGAATCTAGACAGTTCAAATGACGAAAACGGGGTGAAAAGTGTTCGCGGAACAGATGTTCTCTTTTTTCGACCGGTGAAAAAAACGAGTCACCAGAAGGGGTAATGACGGCTATTTGCGAGAGAGGGGAGTCACGTGTGGCTGAATGGGACCGCTATCGAAGCGGATAGAGAGCGCTAAAGGAAACGGAAATTGCCCCAAACTCATTACTTTGTGCCTTTTGGTCCTCTTCCGATGAGGTGATGAGGAGAAATCTCGGATTGGAGGGAAGAGAGAGAGACAGAGGGAGAGGGAGAGAGAGAGAGAGAGATACAGAGGACACAGAGATACATAAATGGGATTTCCTAGGCTTATGAGGTGACATGGTGCATCGGACGTGTGTATGTATATGTGTGCGTATGTGTGTGTGTATTTGTTTGTGTGCTCGTGTGCGTGTGTTTTGTGTGTGTATCTGTGTGTGCCTGTGTGTGTGCGTGTGTGTATGGGAAAGTGTGAGTGTGATCTCTTCTCACAAACCAGGAAGGGCAAAAATATGAATAAAATCTGTTTTTGTGAGCTCAAATATACTTAAAATCAAGTTTTCGTCACCAGTTCACCCTCTAATTCTTTTCGCATGAGCTACTTAATCATCAAATGATACAAATCGGATAAAAAACCCAAATGTCACCAAAATACCATGATCTGCAAAAAATGCCTGCTGCAATAACAAAAACAAATGAGTAACGAAAAAGCACAATTTAAAAATTGTACTTATATTTTTTGACTAAAGGGTAGAGATAAATGCAACACGGCGCTGTTGGTTCTTTGTTGACCTTTATGACGCAATTTTTGTTGCGCAAGAGCTCTCTAAAGGGAATGCGCAATACATAAAAGTGAGATCCGGCGTATGCTCTTCGTTCAACGAAATTTTTCGTCTAGCGGGATTTTTCGTTTGGTTGAAAATACAAGTACGCATTCGCACTTATACGTATACATTTACGTATACATTCATTAGATGCGCAGGTGATACTGTATAATCAAAATACTAAATCAAAATCTTTTCTTTTGTAGAAAAGCGACTATATGAAAATAATGTGAGAAAAAATTTCCTCAAAATTTCAAAACTTTAACGGTTCTTAAAAAAACTAGCAGGGTGGTACCATAAAAATCACGGCAAAACCCATCCCAAAAATATCGTCGATAATGACGATTGGGACGGCCCGCAAGCAGAAAAAATGTTGAAGTGTAACATAGTTTATATGAACATATTTAGTAAAATCAAAAATTAATGCGTTGAAAAATGGATAATAAAAGGAATTTTGTCAATTGAAAAACGGGAAAGTAATAGATCAATGGGCTCTCCTGGGTGCCCTCTGCTGCAGCACACATAGTAAAAACGGGGCTTTTTCGTGGCAGTTGCGATCTCTCCGGAGCCAACAGCTGCCGCGTGGTTTGGCTGTGCACCAGGAGGACGGAGGGCGTGGGAACACAGGTCGCACAGAACGACGAGACCGGTTCCAAGGAGGAAGGAAGGGTTATTGATCAAAAGGGTTTGAAACACGGCTCGTTTTTCCAAATATTTTGAACTCGGGCCATTCAGGTTCACAAATTCATTTTATTTTCAGTTAGCAACTGATATAATTTCAGGTTTGAAACCAAATCAATTTCTTATAACGGGCTCAATTTTACATTTACCACAGGGCCAAAAAAACACTGTCCGTCGTTTACAAAACACTGTCCGTCGTTTACAAGAGTCAACCGGCGAGCACAAGAAAACAGCGCGTAAGCGGCTTTGACCTAATGGCCGAGGGCTGTTCATCATAGATTGGGAATAAAAGGGTCTCGGTTCCTGTTCTGTGAAAGAAAATTTCCCGGTGTAGAAAAAAATATGAGAAAAAATGTGAGAGAAGCTTGAATTTGCTCTGTGCCGTTAGCTTTATTAGCAGAAAATGGGTCATGCTGGGTTTTTTTTTGCAATTGCAAATAGTTAAAGGCGATTTTGAGGAGAAAAACTCTAAAGAAAAGTGCCACAAAAATAGAAAATCAATGTTTCAGTGGAAAACAGTGACAAAACTTGATTTGTACTTTTATTTGCATTATACATCCGTTTTTGAATTAAGTACAGTTTCTACTGCAACTTCCGGGAAAAAATCGTTCAACTTTTAAATTTATGTAAATTCATGAATTTGGTGACTTTTGAATGTAGACTGTCAACGACATACAAACTAAGGAATCTTGTTAAAAACGCATGTTTTCGTTATTTTCGTCGGTAAAAACCGTCATGTTGGTTATATGTCGGCATTGGCAAAAAAACGCATTTTCTGGTTAACGCAAATTTGCAGAAAAAGAAAATAGCTGGGTGTTTCACCACGACAATGCTCGCGAGAGGAAAGCGAAGCGTGCTCGATACACAAACTGTGCAATTCAGCTTTAATTACTATTAAACATTTTTTGAATGCCAGGAATCGCTCTATCATTTGAAAATGTGAAAGAGAAAGGAATTTCCATTGAATTCAAACTTCCGGGAATAAATCTAACCGTTGAACTTAAACATTCAAAAAAGAACGTGTTCACAAGATTAGAAACCTTTAAATGGTCGATTTCAGTGGAACCAGCTGACCGGAAGGGATTGAATCAGATGGGACACACGCATTGAGTCAGGCACGCGAGGGCGGCCACATCATTCCATCGGTCAGAGAAAAGCAGACAAAACAAAAGAGAAAAACATTTAGATTTTCGTTTTTCAAGCCAAGAAGTTTGATTTTTTAGTGTTTTTGGGGAAACAATTGTGGGTTATATACGAAAAAGAGGGAATACAATTCGCCAAAGGTACTACGTCAGATTTAGCTGCTAACCTTGACTGATTATCGTATGTAGATAGCACAAGTACAACAGAAGAACATTGGCACGTTGAAAAACTTTCCAGGAATCTGTTTTTTTTTTTTAATGAAAATACGGTGGTTTTAATACGTAGAAACAATATAATTTAGTTCAAAACAACTTCGGAAGTTTGCATTCAAAAGGGGAGACTATATTTTGTAGTGTTTAGTTTATAGTTTGCTCAAAGCTCCAAATCACTGAAAATTCATATAAAAAAAGCTCAAAATTACGGGAAATTTGAAAATTCAAATTAGGTTGCAAATTTGCACCCGTCGTCCCAATTGCCATTGTCTGAGGTGGTGTCGATGGTGGCTGCTAGGTGTATGCATGAGGTTTTATGAATTCGAAAGGACAGAAGCAATTGAATCGACGCTCAGAAGGTGGAAGTAACGCGCTCATTGAGACTATAATGAAACAAGCGCGCGCCGGAGCGCGAAATTCCCGGCGCGTGATCGCGGAATCCCCTTCACAAAAGGCGAGAGGAAGACAATGGGTAGAAGGTTTGCAGAAAGTGGGAGGATAGAAAGGGCGGTTTTGAAGTCAAATGGGTCCCGGAATGAAAATTTTCAGTCCGCCCGCAACCTGGCCGAAATTCACATGCACCTGCAACCTGCGGCGCCTCTCCACACCTTGGTGTAGTGGTTAGCACTCCAACCTATCACCCACACGGCCCTGGTTCGATCCCCAAGCCTGGTATTTCTTTTGCAATTACCTTACAGAACGTAAAAGAACGTTGTGAAACGGTCAATTTCGTAAAAAAGTCAAGTGGAGGAGGTCAGTTTGCACTTTGGGAGAAGAGTGAGGGGAAGAGTACGCACTAACTGGGCCGTAAATTTGAAATCCGGAAGAAGAGGCAGAGACAGACAGGGCAGAGACGCAGAGGCACGGCACGATTTGAAATATGGTGACAACATATGCAAATGAAGAGCTGTTGAATTTCGAAACGGCCCTGCGCAACACAAAGAGGGTGGGAGGAATAGAGAGGCTGGGAGAGATAGAGAAAGAGAAAGAAAAAGAGATGAGAGTGAGAGAGAAAGAGAGAAAGTGATAAAGAGAGAGAAAGAAAGAGAGAGAGAGAGAGAGAGAGAGAGAGAGAGAGAGAGAGAGACTGAGAGAAGCAGTGCCACAACAAACGAGACGCGCTCAAAGATAACTCGTCCGGTGTGAAGTCTGAAGTTTGATTTTGAAGAACCTGAAAATACGTATTGAAACATATGAAAATGAGTTTTAAAAGCAAATAACTAAGGAGTGAGTAAAAATATGTCTCTACTTGAAGATACGAATGAGACAAAGATCTATTCGTCATTTTGAATGACGGCCGCATCAATTTGATCTTATTGTTCGGAGTGAATTGAATGCAGCGATCAGGTCGTAATTATGCATACTAGAGACATATGAGAGATCAGAGATAAAAGAACAGAGAGAGACAGAGAGAGAGAGAGAGACAGAGGGAGAGAGATAAATAAAGGAAAATGAAGGGAATATGGTGTTAAAACCTGTATGTACTTCAAAAGAAAAGAGAGAGAGAGAGAGTCCGCTCTTTGCTCACTGATGCCTCTTCCCCCATATCTACGTAACTGTCCTCGCCTTAAATTACTTTGTTTCCTGTAAGGAAGTGAGGCAGATGAGGGCAACTCCTATCTCCAGAAGACTACTGCAAATGGTGCAATTCGAGTGCTGTGAGGGTCGTTAATATGTGCGGAGGAGCATTCAAACGCAGGCCGACGAACACTGCCTTCGGCCATTATTCATTTTAATAGAGCGCATTCCGAACTTACACCCAACACATACTTCTAAGGAGGGAAGGAGGCGATTAAGGCACTCTGCGTTTCTGCCTCTCTAACTTTCTCTCTTTCTCTCTATCTATGGCTATCTCTGTGTCTCTCATGTGTCTCTTTCTCTGTCTCTGTCTCTAAATTTTAATGCCTCTCTGAAAGCACAGTCTGTTCTATTTTTCCTCTATGCGTAGTTCTATGTATGTGTGTTTCTGGTGTTTCTGTCTGGGATCTATTTCTCTTTTTCTCCCCCACTCTCTCTCTCTCTCTCTCTCTCTCTCTCTCTCTCTGTCCCTCTCTCTCTAACTCTCTAACTCGTATCTCTAACTCTGTATTTCTGTGTATTTACGTTCAACTGCGTATTGCATGTTTCTCTTTCTCTGCCTCTGGATCTCTGCACGCCTGTGAATGTTTTTGTCTCGCTCACCTCTCTCTCTCTCTCTCTCTCTCTCTCTCTCTCTCTCTCTCTTTCTCTCTCTCTCTTTCTCTCTCTATCTCTATCTCTATCTCTATCTCTATCTCTATCTAGAACTCCCGAACTCTTTCTCTAACACTCTCAGTATCCTCTTCTCTATGTTTTTGCCTCTTAGTGTCTGTCCGTCTCTATCTTTCCAAATCTGTTTTTGTCTCTTCTTTTTCACTTATCTTTCTGCAGTTTGATTTCTTCTTGCTCTTACTCGCTGTATCTCTGTATATCCGCCTTCACGTCTCACTGTTTTCATTTCTCTGCATCTCAGTGTTTCTGCACCTCTTTCCATCTCTCTGCCCTCTCTCTCTGTCTCTCTAATCCTATACCTGCTTCAGAAACTCGTTAAGCACATTTAATAGCAAAGAACTCGTAAGGGCGAGCGGAGTGCGCTCTGAGCAGCGAGTATCAAATGTCTTGTGGATGAGTTGATGCGAGTGACGGATGGGCCAACTCCCTCCCCATATTAAACTGCGCCGCGTCCAGAAACACGTGCAAAAACCACGACCACACGAGTAACGTCATGCATAAGAAACGTTAACAAATGGAAAACAGTAGTTTCAGTCAGTGGTTTCGACATTAAAAGCTTAACTGTTATCTTAACAATAAGGCAAGTCAGTTTTTCGATTGTCTATTTTAGAGTGAGTAGAAATGAAAAAGGGATTTTGAATTAAATTGTTAAAATCTTGTTTTGAACGTCAACTTGCGAATGGCTAAAGCACAAGGATAAGTCAAGGGATCAATAGAGGAAATGAACTAGCAGCTGGCAACTCAAACGAACTATGAGGCAAAGAGTGAGGGATGAGAGAGAGAGACAGAGAGACAGAGAGACAGAGAGACAGAGAGACAGAGAGACAGAGAGACAGAGAGACAGAGTTTCAGGGTCTTGTGAACGCCGTGCATCCGCCCCTTTTCTGACCACTCGCAGTTTCGGCTGGCAGTTACGAGAATTCGAATTGACAGCCGGCTGGCCACTTTGCCACGACATATGGCCGCGCAAGTACACACAATGCGCCACAAAAAGAGAGAGATTTAGGACGAGATTTGCCTAAATTACGCCCCGGTGGCGTTCAAACTACGCCTTTCGAATCATTAAAATTGCAGTGCATTTCAAAATACGCCGAGCGTGGTTTGGAGCCTGCCGTTGGGTTAAATATAAAATCAGATTTTTAAGCTGCGTTGCGGCATTTGGAGCATATCGTTGGATTTAAATCGAATTTGTATCACGCCGCGTAATTTGGGGCGCGTCGTTGGGTCAAATGTAAATTTTAGATTTTACAGTATGCTGCATGTCATTTGAAGAAAGTCGTTGTACTAAATGTAAATTTTTGATTTTAAAGTATTTTGCGACATTTGGAGCACGCCGTTGGGTTTAATATAAATATGGGGCGTCATTTCGAGCTTATCGTTGGGCTAAATGTAAAGTTGCTAAGTTTACAGAAATTTTCGGAACGGTGTCATTTGGGTCACGTCGTTGGATAATATTCGTTTTTGGGTAGATACGAAAAAATGCTTGGAATTACATGAAAAAACTACAATTTTTCGTTTCGATTGAACTTTGTCAAAAATCGGGTTTCTACCCAATGCGGAGGTTCCATTAAGATTTTTGTCCAGATTTCTTATAAAATATGCCGAAATGAGTACCGAAAAACGGCTGAAGCGGTGATTAAAATGTAGAGTGGTCGTGTTTTCGGCGGCTGTGCGCGGCCTGACCGCTCCATTGACCCCGTTCTCTAGAAACAGCTTTCTTTCTACCAGACACTGCGAGGGAGACTGTGCTTTGGTTAATCAGAAAACCTACGAAACAATGAATTATATGGGAATTCGAAAAAGAAAGGTCAAAGTGACCTTGGCTCTGCACACTTAAAAGAAGCGATCAAGGTTATGGCTGACACCTGGGTGGTGCTAAGAGAGAGAAATGACGAAAGAATATCGGGGAGGGCCAATCTTTAAAAAAACCAATGAATAAACAGTTTTTATTCTACAAAATTATAGTTTGCAAAAAAAAAATTAGGTAATTGGTCGTAAACGCGCCCTAATTCTACAGAAACCGCTCGGCATGGGCAACTTCCGCTCAACGTGTGATTATGCGAAAACTCTACTGTAAGACTGGGTAAAATCAAGTTTCTGCCAATTTACAACAATGAAATTGACATATATTCTTTTTCAACTGAAAGCACGCACTATTTCTACAGTAACCTTTCGGTAAAGCAATTTTGCTTCGATATGTGAATTTTTTAAATTATTTTTTAGCTCAACCGTAATTTTCCGTGCACAAAATTACGTATATTAAAACCGCGCCCTATTGGCACAGTTATGAAAGAGAACGATAAGAAACACAGCAAATTTATATAAACCACTATACCCCTCGCCCATCGAGCTTGTAAAAGCGGAGTTCGCATTTGACCCAGAAAATTGTGTGCGTCTCCATGTTTCACACGCTCATTAGCCGGTTAGATGCGCAGGTTTATTATAACTCCTTCCAAGGTCCATGGGCGAAGACTATACTTACAAGCAAAAATATGATAATTTCCTCAAAATCGGGTGATTGGCGGTAATTGCGCCCTATTTCTATAGTAACCTGTAGAAAATGGAAATCTCTTCTCTTTTGAAATACAAATCTGCTCTAATTCTACAGTACCCTATCACAAATGCAACTTTTGGTATATTTAACTGTGAATAAACGTTAAAATCCCCCTTGTGTGGTCGTGTAAACTCGTAAAATGAAGAGAAACAGCTGCGAAAACAGGACGAGACGGCAAATAAGCAAAGGCCGCTGGCGATTTCACGCGGAGATCAGCCATGGATGGCGTCAGAATCGACAGCTTTTTATGAAAGCTATTTTAATTAAATTCAGAAGTAATTTTTGAAAAATTCTCCGTTGAGCATCGATAGGTCAGCCTGAAAATAGATACTGAACCCTATTTAATCATTTCGAACAAAGGCACAATAAGAAGAAAACGAGTTGTTTAGAAAGTTGGGGTACTGTAGAATTAGAGCGCATTTTCTTCTAAGGTAGCAAAACGGCTAGGGGAGCAAAAATAAATGAAAGAAAACCAATTGATGGAAAAGTTCAAGGGCATCGGACATAGAAAATGAAAAAGAGACAAAATCATGTCAGCTTGAGATCTCAACAACGGCTCAAAAGCGATACTGGCATACTGTAGTAATGGAGCGCAAATACGTCGTTTCATGTTTATAGGAAGGAAAGAAGGCAGGGCTTAAGCAAAATATTGCTATTCCAAACGAGATGAGTAAAAAGATTACTGTAGCAATGGAGCACATTTACAAAAGTGTTCCTGCAGCAGTCTCTGTTCGGAATGGACCTTCCGAAAGTGCGTGGACTACAGCGAGTGTTCCCAGTCGAGAGTTGTCCGAATCTGCATAATCACAGGTTCATTTTGAACATTTCGCCAGCGCGCCAATCATTTCGACTTGCAATTGCATATGGAATGAGCGGAGCGGCTTAGGCACACACACAACTCGGCCCACAACACACCGCATAGGGGGAAGCAGGTTTTTAAAAGTAGGAACTTCATGAAAAGAGGAAAAGTTTATTTCTCTGATCTATGTCTGGATGTGAGCAGTGATATTTCTTTGGCCACTGTAGTCGTGCTCAATGGTATTCGGGCTGAGAAATTGAAAAGTCTGAGATCTCACGGCTAGTCCTTAGGCTCGCCAAGGGCCTATTCAGAATCGTATGCTAATGAAGATTTGGCAAGCACTTTGCGCACAACCGTTCTCTGGAGCGTTCGGAAAAATCATTTGCTGATCAAAAAACTGTATACAACACTTTCTAAACTGGTTCTAAATTCTTCGTTTTTGAGAAATCTGGCTTCAAAGTGCCCAAAACTGGCTAACCATCTGCAGATTCGGCGGATGGCCGCAACGCCTGTATGCACGATGTTTACAAGCTATTCTAATTTTGAAGTTGTCATTCGAATAGGATAAGATTACGCGGAAAATGAGGAGTGTTCCAGACAATTTAGCATATAGAATTAGTATAATTTTCAACCGTACCCGAAAATGAAAATGATAAGGTCTCTGACGGTCCCTTTAAAGATGGCCCGGCTCTACCCACTCAGTCAAACCACTTTGCCAAGTTAGCAGCCAGATGACCAGGGTTCGATTCCTGTCAGGGGCACTTAATTTTTGCTCCGTTGCAATTACTTCAAATAGGAAATAGAAGTTTTCAAAACACTTCGCAGAGTTTTAAAATAAAATAGAAATCTGAATTTACACACGAGGCGGGCCGATTTTTATCTGCGCCCGGCTCGGCCAGCCACAGATATTTTGCAACAACAACAAAAATGGTTTACATGTGTAACAAAAGTTTCTCAAATAGTTCAAAAAACCCCCGTATCAAATAGCATGTGGGGCTTAGGCTCGAATTTTCGGCTTTTCTCTAATTTATACCCAATGGGTTCTTTTTTTCAATTTTCAACTTTTAAATCGAACAAGTAGCAGAAAGTTGACTTGTCCTCATTAGAACAAAATTTCTCTCCTTCCCTGAGAATATGGTATTGTGGTTTTGGCTGTGGCCTTCGATGTTACCTTATCTGGAGATTCAGTTAAGGCCTTAGTTAGGAAATTAGAAATGGAATGTGCTAGGATCTTAGATGTGGCCTCAGCTGCTGCCCTTGATGTGGCCTTTACAGTTATTTCTTCGGTTGTGGTCTTAGCTGTGGCCTTGGCTGTGACCAATTTAGGGCCTTAACTGTGGCATTTGCGGTGTTCTTAGATAGAGCTCTATCTGGAGCTTTAGTTAAGGCCTTATGTGGTTTTTGGCTTTATCCTAATCTGTGGCTTTACTGTGGCCTTCGGTGTGAACTTACATGAAACCTTAGTTAACGCCTTACTGTGATTTTAGCATGTCTTAGATGTGGTTCTATCTAGAGCTTCAGTTAGGGACTTGGCTGTGGCCTAAGATGTGGCGTTTCATTGTGGCGTTTGTCGTGGCTTTATAAATACGTCGAAATCAAAATTGGTTCTGCGAGAACCATTTCTCAAAAACTTTGGTCAAAACATAGATGGTGACGTTCTCCGTGGCGCTGTGGCTTGTTAAAGTTAAAAGTTTCAAGTTTAAAGTCGAAAAGTTTAAACTGAGAGTGATATTTTCATCACGGAACTGGGGTTGTTCGAGTGTGCGCGTGCTGGATCGAGTGGAGGCCATTTGATGGGCAAAATTGACCCAGAAACGACAAAAGCCACGGCCAAAGTGCTCTCTTGACCAACAAAAAGCACATAAATCACGGCTTACTTCATAATCTTGAACTTTTAATGTATTTTAATGTAGAAAATCAATTTTTTATACACAAAATGTAACAAAAACTGTAATGGAAGGGAGAGAAATGGGGGTGTTTGCATAGGTGGCGACCTGTTTTCGATGACACTTGTTAGTCTATGTTTTCTGTCGCTGTGTTTCAGAAAACAAACCAATCTAACGGGAAAGGAGAGGAATTGAGGCGGATTACTGTAAGGAGAGAAAGACAAAGAGTGAGGGGAGGCAATAGAGCGGAAGGGATTTAGCTGTTTCGGGAGGAATTAGAAGAAGAGACACGGAGACGCACTCAAAGAGGAATACTTTGCGATGGGATCAGAGGGGAATGGGAGGGGAAATGGAGGAAAAAGGATTTTATAGCTAAATATGAGTTTACAGCAAAATTTTGTAGCTTATATATCGGATTTGAATGAAAACTTCGAAAATAGATTGTTGTAAGCGCAGGACACGCAGTACGTACTGACAATCTACACAATCGTTTTTCACGCCTGATATCTCGAAATCGGGGAATTTTGGGAACTATGTTTTTTTCAGTCTTTAATCAGATGATTTTCTTTCATTTCGTAATTTTCCAGTTTTAGAACAAAAGTCAAATATGAAAAAAACATTATTAGAAATGTGGGGAAACGGTCCTTTAAAATTTCAACACTTTTGGTTATGCTAAAATTTCTTGCCATTATCGTGTCGCAACGGAATCGCATAAAAAAGTTTTTTTTTTTCAATTCACGATTTTTTATGTTTTTTTTGTTAAATGTACTTTATTAGGCATTGCCACTTTTGCTGAAAAAAAAACCTTTCTATAGTTTTTCGGCCGTTTTTATATTATCTAACTGAATACAAAAATAAATAAATATCGATTTGTGAGCCCGATCTAAAAATCTACAAAAATTTCATTTCGCAGAAATTCAATAACTGGGGTTTTTTTTTTCGAAAATGCCCTTTATGATTCACAAAACGTTTCAAACATAAAATATTGAGATCTGTTCTAATTTCCAAAATTGAACTGCACCGAACGGGATCGAACCTGGGTCTTTTGAAGTGGGGGGAACTTTTTGTCGAAACCATTTAACTTTTCAAGGTTTCACCTCATAAATTGGAGTTAAAAATACTGTTTTTCAAATTTTAGAGGCCGTCCAAAGGTTTTTTGTTCCTTTTTCGCTGATACAGTTTTCAATATTTACGAAATAAAAATATTGTAAAATCCCCTGACTAGTCCTTTGAACGGTTTTGGTTTGAGTGTTTCACCTTCGCCGCGTCGCAGACGTGATTAGGTTAAAATGTGCTTTGATGTTCCAAGTTTTTTATGAGACAAGTGAATTGGCCGTGATTGATGATGAGTTTTGAAACGAACTGGAAAAGATACCGGGTCAAAATGTGGCTAAGCCGGTTTGAGATAGTCGGAAGCTGTGTTAGGCACGGGCGGTGCCTTAGTGGTTCAAGGACGGGCCTATCTAGGCCAACACATCTTTATCATCATGAACCAGTCACAAACTTAAAGTTTTAGGCCTTAAATACTTAAAGCCTTTAGGTGAAAGTCCACTTTTCTGGCCCTAAAATTAGCGGGAAGAAGAGTGCGTGGTAGTGGTAGCTGTGGTGGGGTGTGTGCCCGGGTAAAGGGCAAATAGGCTGTTTCCTTCGCGGAAGTAGCAACGGTCTTTGTGTCAACATTAGGCAGAGAGACAGCCGGCTAGACGGATCGCGCTGTAAAATATATCGCATCTCGTGTGAAACATGAGCCGAACACGGCTAGGAGCACTCTTCACGGCGCGTCAACTGTCGCCTAAGGTACCGTACTCCATCGGCTGGTGGGTAAGTGGTAAAGGACTCAGTTCTACTATATCACCATGCAAAAACGGTGGGCCTGGGATTTGCATTTCACTAGGGTATAACTTTTCGAAACCTCAAGTTCCAATTTTGGCTCGAAAATACGGTAACCAACCTCCACTCATTGGGTCTGAAGGACTGCGTAAAAACAATTTTTCTGTAATTGTGAAAAATGTGTAGATCTCATCATCCTGATTTGGAGCAGTGTACCAATTTCCATATTGGAGCAAAAGGAACCCAAATAGAAGGACGTAAAATCTTGGCAAAATACCATTTGAATTGCGCGCCACACTGGCGTCTCTAAGTTTTCCGCGCTCTTTCGTTTTTCTGTGCCGGTGCACCCATAGTATTTTTGGTCGTTTAGACGTGCCCCGGTTGCAGTTCAAACTTTATAAAGGGGGTCACGAGGGTATATGCATTTACGGCGCGAACCCTCCTGCGTTGCGGCCTGCGGCCGTACCTATGCGCGGCTTTCGACCGCTCTGTTCGGCGGCCTACGGCCGCAACGAAGCTTATTTGTTTAAGCCACATTTCGGCCCCCAATATTCCTATGACCCGTAACCTTCCCCTGACTATGAGCCATTTTGAACAATATTGGCTTTGATCCCGATTTGCGGCAGTTTCTCAAAGAGGTAGCGGTTTTTGTAGACCAACCAGGATTTATCAACTTACAACCTACAAAACATTGTCTTGGGGAAAACGGTTCCGAGATTTTGAATAGTAAAGCAAGCGTTCGGTCTAATAATTAACCGTAAAGACAAAAAAAATACTCTCTGCTCCTGCTCAATACCCGAGGCAAAATTTTTCGATGTTCTCCAAATGTAAGGAACATCGAAAAGAATTTGTCTCGGGTATTGGGCAGCTTATGATTAAATGTAAGCAAAACTGTCTAACAAGCTTTCTGTAATCATACCGTCAAAATACAATTTTTGTCAAACTTCAGTGTACAGGCCGGGAAAAAACGAACTTTTCCCTGATGACCCCACTTTCTATTGATTTCATTCCGTGATGACTAATGCTACCTTTTTGCACTAAGACAAAGAGAACAGTGACTAAGTGGATGAAAAGCGGGGGTACTGTAGGCGGCAGTTGGGGGTGTGCGGTGGGGCCTTTCGACAGAAGAATGACACTGCAAACAACGAGTGATTAACAGCTGAATGGCGCCCGAACATTGTCATTAGCGACGGAAATTTGAAAGGCCAACTACAGTCGTAGTGGCTTAACAAATACAATGTGTTTTAGCGCATCTTCGTCTGTCCGTTGTTTACAAGATTCATGCAGTCTAATGCGGCTAGGGCATAACCTACAGCGCACGGGTGGCTTCGATCGCGTGGCAAAGTGGATAGCGTCACTAACTGGCGAAAAGAGGTCTTTGGTTCGGATCCGCTGCACTGCCGGATATTTGTGTTGCTTAAAAGAAAAGTGTCAGATGACTACGTTTCCTTTTTAGAAACAGCACGTAATAGTACCATTAAAACTAGCTCTAAAGGACCACTTTGGTACGGGTGTGGATCCTAACCAGGGTCATTTATGCGGAGCGAGCAACATCGCATTGAGTCAAGGTTATAGTGTGTTTCCGAAAAACGGCACTGGTTTTGGCCAAAAACCTTAAAGGATGGCACCGCCGCGATCGCTCAATTGTCTGAACACTCCTCTTTTACAGTGCTATTTCGCGTATTTTATTTTTATTTACCTCAATGTTTCGAATCGTCTGTGGTTAAAATGGAGCAAAATATTAAGGCCGCTCTAAAGTCGCGATCTTTCTTTGCAAACAGACTATAAGCCCTAAAAGGTGCTAGTGAGAGACGTTTCGGAAAAAAAATTTCGAAAGAACAAGGAAGAGGGCAATAAATAAAATTTGCGCTAGGCTAGGCGCCATATGTCGCGGATTAGAAAATGATGGATGCTGGGCCTGGCCACGGTTGACGTTTCCATCCTATACACCCAGTTATACATGAGGAAATTACTTTCAAGGGATGGAATTGCGCAGATACAAATATCTAAACGGTTACAAGGGCGCTTGAGGGAACATGAAGATTTCCATTGTAAACTTCATTCGATAAAAGTTTATGAAATTTGGGTCATTGTAACAAGGGCGAAAGAGAAAAATGGTCGTGTTTCGGGAAAAACGAATCAAAATTAGAATGAAAATCCATTTGGTCAGGCTACCATTATAGTTATTTGCAAAAACGGGTGCATCGGGGACCTCACGCACTGAAAAGATCAAAAAACCTTGTTCAGAAACTCTTTTGACAGCATTCTGTTTTAAAAGGGCAATCATGAGGGTTTTACAATATCGGCTCAATTAAGAGAGACAAAATCCGCTTATCATGAAAATATTTATGACTATGGGTGGAAAATTCACCGTTTTCGAAAAAAAAAAATACGCTTCAATATCGTCAAAAACGGGTTTCCGTCTACAGATTGGTAGACGGGCAGTACGCACTGCGTGTCCGGTTTTTACAAGACATGCTAATGAGCCGAAGTTCATTCTAATTGGCTGAAATAGCGCTGGAAAAGAGGAAGGTGCGAGACAATTTAGCATAGCTGATTCGCACAATTTCCGACCGTATATGATCAAAAATGAAAAGAAAAACACCCTTACTGGCCCTTTAAAAACAGTTTTTTTATCGACCGACCTTAGCCAATCGAAAATAAAAAAAAGCCCCCTTACTGCTCCTTTAAGAAACCCATTATGGTACGGTGATTCACCGGATTTTGTTTTAAAATGAAAACCATTGCGTTTAATTTTCTAATTTTCTCTATTTTTGTGCCATTTAGGACGTTTTGCGGACAATTGAGTGGTGGTGCAGTTAAAAACTGCATGTTATAGAAAAACGACAGGCTATCGAAAATTACAACAAAATCGATCAAGTTGAGCCAAAAATCACCAGAATCATAATAAAGATTTACTTTTTCGTATGATACTGACAAAACCGAATCGTTAATCCATTTCTTTCCCGAAAAATGGTACAAAAGTAATTTTAGTCTAAAAATCGTGCGACCGGTTCGTGTTTCTGTGGTTTTTGACTTCACCTCCCTACGTCAACCGAGTGAGCAACTAACTGTTTGCGTTGCTATTGTGTTTGGGTAAACAAAAGGCAACTTTACTGTGGAAACTGATTTTCTTAGTTCAGCTGCAGAAGTAGGGGTCAAACTTCAAAATGAAAACATTTTTAATCATTTTGAATTCATACGCTACATAGGGTCAAAAAGCGGGTTTGTTTTACGAAAAACATATTTTAAGATTCTTTCTTTATTTTTCATGAATTGTTGCAATAAACGTAAATAAGAGAAAAACAAAGGTTTTAGTGGGGTTTTCATGTTTGCCGAACTGAAGTGTCATTGAAATGGCAATAAAGTAGCTTTAATGGTGTCAATATTGATTCACAACCCAGAAAAACACCCAACACAGACAAATTGAAATGTTGGAAAACAAAGATGATTTTTGTTTAAATATAGAAATTTCCTCAGATTTTCGTTGGCAAAATTTTTCCAATTTTTTCACTACTACTCTTTTGAAAGAACAGCATACGTAAATATGTGTAAAAAATATATATACACGGAAAAATGAAAATGGAGTTCCTAAAGTTTCAAAAATACAAAAGTCTAAATTGGTATTTTCGGCCAAACGCAAAATTGCGCACATAAATCGAAGTGAATTTTTATTTTGTTCTTTATTTGCTCTGTCATGGGCACAGAACCAAATACCACACAAAATTTCTTTTTTAAATTATTAACAATAACTAGTATTTTTCGTCGCACGCAGAATTGCGTACAGCGCCGATAATGTGTTCTGACGAGTTCTGAACCACGTATGACAAAACATATTCATTAACGTGGTGCTTTTGCTAGAAAAAGGTTTTTATGTTTATAAGTTAAAAATCGAAAATATATTTTTGGTTCGATACCGCTCGGTGCAGTTATTACGAAAATTTTATTTTTAGATTCAATAAAAACTTTGACATTCTTTGCTTAAAGGTATATAGTTTTTCATTTCCGGATGGGGTGACAAAAAGTAGGTCAAAGTTGTTATCTAGATCTGTTTTGTGTCTATTCTCTCGTTTTAAAGTGTCATGAACCGAATTTTTTTTTAGGAAAATATACAACTTTTTACAAGAAAAAAAAGCAAAGATACATAGAAAAAGACTCTCACAAGGCGCTTTCCTCGGCCTGTGCTGAGAGAGAGAGAGAGAGAGGGTAAACACGAGAGGTCAAGTGAGGTTGTTGGTTGAGTCTGTGCATATCTCCTGATGCATCATCGATTCAGTTGGCAACCGGTTTGAATTGCGAAATTCGACAGGACACATCTGGCAGCGGCACAAAGGGGATTTTTCAGCCACACGTGCTGTTTGGTGGATGGAGGACGGATAATTGGATACAGACAGCTAGCCACACCGAAGCAAAGTACAGCAGCCTGGAGAGAGGGGTTTCAAACATGAAGAAGATACTTTTAACAACTTTTCAATTCTTTGAGAAAATAGTAATAGAAGGAACTGGATAGAAGAAAAATTATGGCGGATGCACCATGTCGCCTCCCGTGAAAAACGGTTTTTAGAGTTTATATTTCATGTATAATTTTACCTATTTAAGAAAAAAATTGTGTTCTAGGGTCTTTCAAAAAAGCTACTGTACAATGTCACCGCTTTCCTTCGAAAAATTCGCCTTTTTCCTGTGAAAAGGCTGAAAGCTGAAAGTATTCGCCAATTTTGGTCCCTCTCATTTTTCAAAGATTTCATGTTCTACATATTTTGCGTCACATTTTGCTGATTATTTTAAAATTAAAGTTTACAAAATTATACAATTATGGGAAGAAATTCAAACAGCAGTCGTTTGAACTTCAACTTTGAAGTAAAATAACCTAGAGCAAAAAAAGATACAGCAGAACCGGAATTCGAAGAGTGGGGGGGGGGGGGGGGGGAATTTTACGGAGACTTAAAAGAAAATTGGGAAATCTTACAACGCATTTCGATAAAAATGTGAAATAATTTAACGAAGATTTATAACAAACTATATGAAATTTTTATTGAATGCGGAAATTTTTACAGATAAATTAGTTTATAAAAAAGTTAAACCCAACCAACCGTTAACGTTTTGAATATTCAATAGCAGTCAATAATAATTTATTATTTTTCAAGTCTCTTTTTTTGAAAATCAATTAATTTCTGCTCTCCAACGCTTCCATTACACATTAGACATCTGTCTATCACGTGCTCTTCACCAATGACGTCATTGCGATTCGCGGAAGTGAATTTTTCGGGCAAAATCGATTTCAAATCAGCTGAAAATATAAAAAAGGGTCTTTCGCGTGGTTTTTTTAAGAGCGGCGCTAGAATTGGGGGAAAACGAAAGAAAGAGTTGTCTGATAAATGTTTCGCAACAAAGAAGACCAGACATATGGATGATTCAATGGGGAAAGAATGGGAAGAATTCTTTCAAAGCGGATTTTTTCAAAATAAATGGTCAATTTTTGATTAGGATAATCGGAAACGACAAAAAGTGGAAAATTTAACCATTTTCAGTGAAAACCGTCAAAATTCGTCTATTTCGGGGGAAGTAGGTCAATAAGTGACCATGTGATCGATTCCTTCCTCGAAATGGAACTAATATTCCAGGGCAATAATTCATTTCTCATAGAAAATTCAAAGGATTGCTGGGAAATGGAATAATAAACCGACTGCATTGGCTCACATGCTCTGAATACACTATGGACACGTGGTCCCAGGGGACGTGCACTTGTGCTTGCACACAGCAGAAAAGGGTGGCAGAAGGGCCGTTGGGGTGCATTTATATTTGGTGTGGAGGTCAGAAATAGTAAAATAAGCAAATGTGGAAACTCAAAGATATGAAAATGTGACAAAAAATTAAAATGAGAAACCGTAAATAGGGCTGGTTTGAGCCGATGAGCCGATGTGGGTCTACTTATATGGCTTTCAATTTTGCTTTTTTTGTGATTTGTACTATGAAAATGTAAAAAAATCAATCCATAAAGTACTACAGTGTGGGAAAAAAGTATAGTTCCACACGAAATTTCGATTTTTCTTAAAAATGGACAAATTGCACGACCTCCCACTAACGTAGTATGTTTATCATAGGTAAAGACCCATCGACGCTGAGTGGCACATTATCTCATTTGAATATGCTGATTATTGTGAAAAAGGCAAAAATCCAGTGGGAAAAAAGTATAATTCCACCTTGGAAAAACACGAAATTTGCATACTCAGCGAAATAATTAACATTGGAACTGGTTGCTGGTGTAACTGCATTGACCATCGACCATGCCTCGTGGCTGTCATCTCACTGAAGCTGAACAGGCGAAGATCCTCGCTTACAACGACTCCGGCTTGAGTAATCGTCAGATTTCTGTTCGCATTGGGCGCTCTCACACCGTCATCAACCGTTTTTTGGCGAACCCGAACACCTACGGTCCCCAGCATCGTTCAGGACGCCCGAGGAAGCTGTCAATCAGGGACGACAGAGCCATTCAACGCCACGCTTCAAACAAGGTGATTTCTCTGTCCAAAATCCGTGCCTCCCTCGGCCTCAACGTGTGCAGCAAGACGATTGGCAACTCACTGCGACGCGGTGGAAACGTCGTGTTGAGGAAGCTCAAGAAGGCTCCGATGCTCACTCAGCGTCACAAGTCCGCTCGAGTCGCCTTCACAAGAGTACACATCAACCAGCAGACGGATTTCACAGGGGTACGTTCTAAACGAGGTTTTTCAAACTTCTTTGACTTAACAGGTCATCTGGAGCGACGAGAAAAAATGGAATCTGGACGGGCCAGACGGGAACAGGGACTACTGGCGTGATTTGAGAAAGGAGCCGCTTGTGTTTTCCAAGAGAGGATTCGGAGGCGGGAGCGTGATGATGTGGGCTGCCTTCTGTGCGGATGGGACTGTCGGCATGGAGTTTGTGACTTCTCGGATGAACTCGTCTGACTACCAGGATGTCCTTCAGAAGCATCTGGTGCCGTTCATGGCTGCATCTCCGCGCCAGCTTGTGTTCCAGCACGACAATGCTCCAATTCACGCCAGCCGTTTCACTTCCCAGTGGCTCTCTTCGAAGAATGTGACCGTTATGCAGTGGCCCTCCTGCTCTCCTGACTTGAATCCCATTGAAAATCTTTGGGGTCTTTTGGTTCGGAAGGTCTACGAAGGTGGAAAGCAATTCGCCAACGTAAACGACCTCAAACGTGCTATCGAACACGCCTGGAATAACCTGCAGCCGTCTCTTTTCCGGAAGTTGTCGGGGTCTCTTCCGAACCGTCTCTCCGAGTGCCTCCTTCAGCGTGGAGGATACACTGATTACTGATTTGTTGTTTTCTTCAGTAAATACCTTGTTTGGATACTGTTTTTCGTGTTTTTCCAAGGTGGAATTATACTTTTTTCCCACTGCATTTTTGCCTTTTTCACAATAATCAGCATAACATTAGCATATTCAAATGAGATAATGTGCCACTCGGCGTCGATGGGTCTTTACCTATGATAAACATACTACGTTAGTGGGAGGTCGTGCAATTTGTCCATTTTTGAGAAAAATCGAAATTTCATGTGGAACTATACTTTTTTCCCGCACTGTATATAAAAGCCATTTTTGAGCACCACCCTTCTGATTTTCGTTTACCCCCCCCCCCCATTTCGACCGAAGGCCTGTCACTCCAAAATTTTGCATCAAAATGTTCAAATTGCAGAGAAAATTCTAAAGCTTTCAAAATTCTTGAAACTTTTCAATTCCACACCGCTTACAACAAAATAGTTTCAAAACCCTCTTCCCATGACAGAGTGGTATCGTTCTCGCTTGCGAATCTAACGATCCGGGTTCGGATCCGCCCTGATTTTTTTGTTTTACTTTTTTTTTATTCAAGTTTATAAAATGACAAAATGTTTTTAGTAACAGTTTGTAAATTGATACTTTTCGCTAAACCTGGAAGACAGTTTACAAAAGTGTAGCCAAACTTCTGAAATACGTTTTTGACAACAATGGTGACGCTCAAACGTTGATTGCTTTTTTTGAAAAAGCGATTGAAAAAGTACGACTACGGCGGATTCAAACCCAGGTCACGAGATTCGCAAGAGAGAACGTTGCCACTACCCTACAGGTCACCGTTGTATGTGATCAGAACGCGTGCATGGCGTCCAAGTGGTAACGTTCTCGCTTGCCAATCTCGCGACCCGGGTTCGAATCCGCCCTTCGATAATTCTACTTTCCACTCACTTTATAACCAGTATCAAGCCTTCTCTAAAAACATCCGTCATCGTTGAAGCCAAAAAAAGTTTTTTGGAAGTCCCGTGGGCGGCCCAAAATTGCGGGTGGAAAAAAAAGAAAAAGAAGGGGCCTGACGTCTTACGATATCCCAAATAAAGGTATAGAGAGATGTGTTCCAAAATGTGTCAAACAATCAATGTTGAAACGAAATCTACCATTTTCAAGCGCAATGACAAAGTATTATTCGGTTAGGCAGTTAATTTACAAGCCAAAGTACAAAACAGAATGGCACCAGGTGGTACTGACAGCCGGTCTGCACCCTGGATGACCCTAGGCAATCGATCGAATGAACAAAGAGGACATGTGTTCTGGGAAGAGGGGCGCCGGGTGTGGCATAGTTCATCCTGCGACAACATCATTTCGCACTAAGTGACACCCGGGTGGTTCTGGACAAAAGAGTTGCTGCCAGATAGTACCGTGCGAGCGACGCGGCTGTGACGCGGCTGGAAAATTGAGGCCTTGTTTCGAAAAACGCACGAAACTTTCATGCTGAACGCAGGGACTAAAACCAAAGAATGTGATTTTTGACAGGTTCACAGTAGTTGACAGGTCAAGCAAAGCGGTTAAGCGCGTTCCAAAAGGTTTGAAGTGTTCAAAATGGGTTCGGTGGTCGATGGAGGCAGCTGGCTGTCCTTTGAGCAAGATAAACTCCGGTGATTAGGGCGGATTCCCCTACTCGTATAATGGGAATGGACTCTCAATAGGGGGCCAACTTCAAACCCAAAGTGAGCTTTTGAAATTTCAACTAGATCTTAAATTTTTCAGTATAATTTCACACGACATATGCAAAGTGAGAAAGGGGTTCAAAACTTTATAAAACAAGAGGGTTTCTCAGTTGGGAGTGTAGCAAAGGACACAGTGGCCGGCTAATGAGACGTGGCGTAAACAGCAGAGGAAGCAGCAATGCTGAATCCAATTGTGGCCCATTCCCAAATGCACTTGGACCGCCAAGGGCGCCGAATTAGCCGCGATTTATAGCCTTTCACACACACGGGGACACAAAAAGAGGCGGTTGAAACAAAGAGAGGGAGAGACAGAGAGACAGAGAGACAGAGAGACAGAGAGACAGAGAGACAGAGAGACAGAGAGACAGAGAGACAGAGAGACAGAGAGACAGAGAGACAGAGAGACAGAGAGACAGAGAGACAGAGAGACAGAGAGACAGAGAGACAGAGAGACAGATAGACAGATAGACAGAGAGACAGAGAGACAGAGAGACAGAGAAACAGATAGACAGATAGACAGAGAGACAGAGAGACAGAGAGACAGAGAGACAGAGAGACAGAGAGACAGAGAGACAGAGAGACAGAGAGACAGAGAGACAGAGAGGCAGAGAGGCAGAGAGGCAGAGAGGCAGAGAGACAAAGAGACAGAGAGACAGAGAGACAGGGAGACAGAGAGACAGAGAGAAAAAGAGAAAAATTCTGAGGTGAGACACGGAAACCGGGATTCAGAACAAAATCTAAAAAATACAAAAGAGACATAAAGATAGAAAAGGGCGATCTCTCATTCTCTGTCTCTGTCTCTGTCTCTCTCTCTCTTTCTTTCTCTTGCAACATTATTGTTCTTGGGATCTCGAAATGTGTAGTAGTCTTGCTTTACAGCAAACGACGTCATGTGACAACCGGCTGTCCCAATGGACAAAAGATCACGTAAGTGATCCGGAGGAAAAGCTCATAATACACTTAGAGGAACGGGGACAAAGAAAATTTGGCTGATTTATGAGCCTCAGTACATTCTTGTTATGCAAAGAGGCTCTTCGCAGCCTAACATCTAATGATGATTGATTGAGGGTTACAAATAGGGCCAGTGGGAGCCGCCTAATCCCCTGGAAGAGGCATCAGAAGGTTGGGGTGAGGGGTTGGCAATCACTCACACACACACACACACACACACACACACACACACACACACACACACACACACACACACACACACACACACACACACACACACACACACACACACACACACACACACACACACACACACACACACACACACACACACACACACACACACACACACACACACACACACACACACACACACACAAACTCTCTCTCTCTTTCTCTCTCTCTCTCCCTCTCTCTCTCTCTCTTACTCACCACAAAGAAAATCACAATAATGGCTAATAACAGCCTCGTGAGTGCATAGGCTAATTGAAAAATGGCGGCACCCCGCGGCGGCTGAAGGGGGACATCTGCCGGTCACTTCGGATGGATACAGCAGATGTGACTTCATAATAAATCAACAATCGAGTCCATTAAAACTTGACATAGCCTCATATTACTATCGGCTTACAAATGTTTAAGAAATGTAGGCATTTGTTTATTCGACCTCTTCGGCAGTTTGCAGAGCCTTTGTTGCGCAACCTATGACACTTCGTGTGAGTAACCCGACACCGCAGCCCTTTGGACACCGCCAATTCTGCGTCACAAACTGTCATTAGTCTTTCTTTTCACAATTGTAGAACTGGTGCAATTTTGACTTCTAAATTGAGTTTGGTAGTCTCGCTTGGGCTAAGGAGCGTGTTTTCTGCCACCTACGCAACTTACACCCGTACCAAATCGGTGCACCCGTACCAAGTCGCAAAGTGAACTCAATGGTCAGCGCTTCTTCTGGATTGGCTACTATTTGAGGTCTTTCGTCACGTCTCGGTGGCAGTCCTCGAATGGTACCGCGCGTAGTCGACCGTTCCCCTCACACTAGGTGTGTCAACATATCAAATGAACCGCCCTCACCCACAAAAGACTGGGCCAAGGAGGGAAAGATGAGGGGATCAGTGATGTTTTGACATTGCCAGAATGATTTCATGTGTGTAAAAGGGTTGAATTCTACTCTAAACTACATCAACTACTGCGCTACTGCGACCTTTCGCTAATACTGAAACTGGTCATTGGCGTAGTTGAGGTTTCAATGTCCAAGAAGAAATATAATTTCGAACAATAAAGTTGGCAAAAAGTTGGCAAATCAAAGCAAATGAACTCGAACTGGCGGGACGTTTTTCAAAGAAAGAATGCTAACACTTTCTTAAAGGGACCGTCAGGGACCTTTTCAAAACGGGAATGAGTCGTATTCTAATTGCCCCATTCCAATTGAAATGTTATTTTCCAACACCGCTCCAGGAAACGGTTGTTCACAGAATGCCAGCCAAGTCCTCATTAGCATATGATTTACATATGAGTGGAAAACTTCCCTGATGTTCCGTTTAAGTGGTTGTTTTAATGTTGTTGATGTACATCGGAAAATAAATACCGTTAACATTCAATTCCACAGGTAGTGTTTTCGAACCAGGATAAACCAAACGTACGTTGATCTATAATTCGCTATTGGGGTGGGCCCACTTTCGGTCCAAGGTATATGTGGGCCGTCGAATGTGTGCTTCTGGAGCGAATTTGGTCCGTCGGCGATGCCCTAAACCCCCCAAATCGCAAACTATTTTTGCGAGGTTTAGGAAAAACATGAGAATACTGAGTCCGCACGTATTAACGTCTCTGTCTGATCCACATATGTTAAGTAACTCATTGTTTGAGTAGAGCACCGTCATATTATTTTCTCAGTTTACGTTTTATCCAAAAGCAACCTTATATAGTGTTTACTGATTGGCACACTTTATGATAACTTAGTCAACCTACACTACATTGAGGGAAAGACAATTTATAAAGTGAGCTGTAAAGGTTTACCTACTTTAGGGCACCCTCTTGAATATATAGCTCGGAGACATGTAGTAAAGGCAACAATTGTCACTATTAAGCAAAAGTTATATTTAATAATGTACTTTTAGTCATAAGCGCTAGTTAGAAAATAACGTTGAATGAAAATTAACAGAACCACCGATCCCTGGACGACAGTTTTTGACACCACAGCCCCATGAACACATTTTTAAACCTCATACATCATGGACCACAAGTACCAAAGTGGGCCATAAGTCGCAGTAAAATAGTTATTTCAGGGGACCAACGCTGCGTTAGAGCGGCCGCAGGTCCCGAAATCATGCGGCCGAAGGACGTGAGCTGGCCATGAGGCTGTCGAATGCCACCGAGTCTAGAAGGTAGAGGGTGCAGCGGTGGTTTGAATATTTTACAAAAAACCTTTTGAGTACCGATCGAAAAACCTAGTTGTGTTGCTGACTAGGTGGTCTGGGAATAGGCACTGGGTCGGGCGGACAGAACACAAATGATGCCATAATTACGACATTGCCAAAACTAGCCAGTTTTAATCATATCAAATCATAAATCATTGGAGTTTTAAAATGATTGTCTGCTGAGTGAAACAAGCGAAAACGTGTGCCAGAATGCGTGGATTGGTGCCAAAGGACAGTTTGATCGATATCCTATTTATATAGCTCTGTTGCCACAAACACTTACGCACTGGTCGTTTTGTTGTGCCAAGCGCCGCCGGAGAACAATGTGCTGTTTGCACAGAAAAATGGCTGAGGAGTACAGAACCAGGTTTAAGAGAAGAAGAAATGAAGGGGAGGGAGGGGTTACGGTAATGGGGGAAATTGGATGAGAAGGCGCCTTATTCACAGTTGGTAATCTCGTACAAAGGGGTGAATAGGCGCCGCGAAGGCAGAAGAGGCTCTAATGCGAGGGCGGAGACGGCTGTAGCGAAGACTTCAGTTAAAATCGTTGAATTGCGTTTTTAAATGAAAGAAATGACGATTTCTAGAAGGAAAAAGTTGTGCCGAGCCGGGGATCGATCCCGGGACCTCTCGCACCCTAAGCGAGAATCATACCACTAGACCACTCGGCCACGTGGACGGTACGTGAAGCTTCTGGAAAGTTCTCGGAGAAGCGGATCCGAAAGAGAAGGTTCAGTTTTCGGCGCTTAGCGGTTGGTGAAAACGATAACGCAACGGTCCAGGTTCAACGCGTTCGTGGTGTAATGGTTAGCATGGATGCCTTCCAAGCATTCGACGGGGGTTCGATTCCCCCCGAACCCAGAGCATTTTTTTCTTTTCGTTCTTGTGTGAACATTGAGTTTTATGTTTTAGGTACACATACTTCTTTTCCATTCTCTTTAGAAGTGTGATTGCGAAACCCATATCCTCTTTTGAACTAAAATTCACTTTTTGATCCACACAGTGCTCAGCTCGTCATCCTCATGAAATTTTGATCCTCTTCATAACCACCATTTGTTTCATCAAGAAATCTATGGCCTATATAGAAAATGAGTCTTTGGGAGAAATGGAGGACTTACTCACGCTTTCGGAAGAGATGACCGCACAGAAGAAGCAGAAGCAATGAAATGAGGGAGAAATGAAAGACTTTCAAGCTTCACGTAGCATACGTAAATACGAATAAAGACGGTCAAAACCTAATTGTGAGCTGTGAGTTTCTCCCCGTGTACAAGCCAAAACCCTGCAACGGCAGGAATTTTCGAACACCACTGGACGAGACTAACTTCAACCACCACCAAATGAATCACGCCCAGTACGATCAGATAACCACAAGCTCTGATTACTCCTACCTTTATTAGTTGTGCGAGTAAAAGTTACCCAGCTTCCTCGCAGTCTGTCTACCGAACACAATGAGAAGTTTTTGAGACGTCTTTTAAAGTATGTTTTGTCGTTTGGGGATCCGTCATTTTCTTCTACTGGTGACCACGACAGGATTTTTTTAGGGGCCAACCTGCTCTAAAATCCCGTGAAAAAAACTATCGTTATCTTCTTGGGTATGCCATGCGTCACTACCCAAGACACCATTCATCAAGGAGACCTTAGAATTATCTGCCTGACCCAAATACAAGAAAGAAGAAGGCCCCCTTGCTGGTCTCTGTGCGCAGTAGTACGAGAAGATCGCCAAAAAAGGAGTAGGGAAGGCCAGGAGCTGGAGCTCGAAAAAGAGCTGGAAAAAGTGATAAGTGATGAAAAAATGAGCTCTATCAAACCAGACAAACAAGGCTAAGATCCCCCATGAGACTCTCATGGTGCACTTATATTCTTTGGAGCGTCTTGCATTCTCGAAAGTCTGAATCATTTTTCTCCATTTACTTTTGTTATCTTTTGGCTAGTTTCTATAGTTAATAGATTAATCTGAAATACACAGTTTTATTACATAAAAGTCGCAATTTATGCACAAGATCACAATATGAGAATCGTCTGCTGAAAGAGCTCCTTTCTTTAAAAAAATCAATAAATATCGCAAGGCACAGAGAGGTAGAAAAGACAGAGAATGATCGAAATCTAACGGAATAGGGAAAGAATCAAAGTACAAACTACAGAAACAAGGAGGGGAGAACGAGATCCGGAGCTGTTCTTGGATAACCTGTCGTGGTTCGAAGCTGTGTGCACGGGGACCGTGTTTACGCTCCTGAAAATCAGTTTTTGAACTTAAAATTGGAAATTTCCCCTTGTGCACCCCAAAAATACAAAAAGGAACGCTATTTTTATTTGGGAGTGGTTTTTGAGCACCTTTGGACGTGGCCACTTTCGCAGTGTTGCTTCAGGTAGCTCCGAACTGAACGGTAGACGGCTGAGGCTCCGCAGTAGTTCACATCCACTAGGCGACGATCCTGAAATTGAAAAATAAATGTAAATTAATAAGCTGAGGTAGTTTTTTGAATCAGAAAAGGCAAAACAATTCTGCGTTCGGGGGGAATCGAACACCCGTCGAATGCTTGGAAGGCATCCATGCTAACCATTACACCACGAACGCTACGCCACGTTGCGTTTGGGCGCGCATGACAGATCTAGAGTAACGAACGCCAGGCGCCGCAAACTGAACCTTCTTTCGGATTCGCTTCTCCGAAAAGTTTCCAGAAGCTTCAAGCAGCGTACACGTGGCCGAGCGGTCTAGTGGTACCAAAATATTCCGGCCCGCCTAACGGCGGTCCTGAATATTCTTGCTGCTCGCGGCCTCCGGCCGCTCGCCGAGGGCTGCGCCCTCGAAATGAACTATTCAAATAACCACATCTCGTTAGCATTTACGTGGAGTTAGAACCCCCTTCGACGAAAGTGTATAGGAAAAGGGGAGACGCAGACACGTGACTGACCCAGCGCACTTTCACATGGGGACAACAAACACACATACACACACACACACACACACACACACACACACACACACACACACACACACACACACACAGACACACACACACAGAGAGAGAGAGAGAGAGAGAGACCATAAGAGAATTGTTAAAAGGAGGATGATTCTCGCTTAGGGTGCGAGAGGTCTGACATTGAGTTGCGGAATGGTTTTAAAAACGATTCTACACAGTGGCCGGAAGAACTTGGAACGTAAAAAAGGTCTAATTTGCTTCAAACGTAGGGCTACGTAAACTTGGACGTGAAATTTTCGACAGGTAGTTCGCCATTTCGCCTCTCTCAAGCTCTCAATGTCAATGCGGTCATTCCTTTGAAAGATTAGAATTTTCTGTTAAAAAAACCAAACTTTGAAGGTGGGCGGCAGTTATATTTACGTGGTTACATATAGGTTCAAATAGAGAGAAACGTTAAAAGTTATTTATCTCTGATAGTGAACACATTAACTCAAAAACGTCCGAACTGCAATATTCGAGCTATTTTTCGAGTTGTGGCTCCAATGAAATGGCAAAAAAGTTGGGCCGAGCCGGGGATCGATCCCGGGACCTCTCGCACCCTAAGCGAGAATCATACCACTAGACCACTCGGCCACTTTTACGCTATGTGAAGCTTCTGGAAACTTCTCGGAAAATCGGATTCGAAAGAGAAGTTTCAGTTTTCCTCACGTAGTCTTGAAGGCGCAGCAAGCAACCATCGGCGCGTTCGTGGTGTAATGGTTAGCATGGATGCCTTCCAAGCATTCGACGGGGGTTCGATTCCCCCCGAACGCAGAACATTTTGGCTTTTCAAAGTATCAACGTTGGGATAGTTTTCAACTCACCGGATAAGCGGGCATCCACTTTAACGAGCAAGAACAGTCTAACGTGTTCTCTTCCACCCTAGTTTGAACAGCTGAAGATAAAACTGCCTCAGGCGTCTCCATGGTTCGAATGTTGTTTCTGGCGATGCGAAGACGCCCAACGTTTTCAATTCCTAAAAACAGCTTATAATATTTAATCCATTTTATAATTACCGGAAAATGCCCTTGGAGCTAGTCTTCCGATCTGGTTATCGAAGAGCTCCAATGTTTCAATCGTGCTCATACCGGTGAAGGCATCTTCAGCAATTACCGGCATTTTACAGCGTTGAATCAGCATCTGAAAAGGGAAATATTCTGATGTCGTAGGGCATTCCGTAGCGATAATTATTAGGCCACGCCCTTTTCTGTTAAAAATTGGGAAACCCCTCATTCTCAATGCTGCAATTTGTCTGCGAACTTCTTGCATTACGCAACAGCTGCCTTGTAACCGAACACGCGCCACACCGGATCACTTTCGAAACGTAAAGTCGGGCAGTTTCTCAATTACATCACAGTAACTATCGGGTTTCCGAACGGAAGAGTTACGGTAGCTATCTGAGCAATAAAAAGGTTGGGCCGAGCCGGGGATCGATCCCGGGACCTCTCGCACCCTAAGCGAGAATCATACCACTAGACCACTCGGCCACATGGACGCTGCGTGAAGCTTCTGGAAACTTCTCGGAGAATCAAATCCAAAAGAAGTTTCAGTTTTCGGCGCCTGGCGTTCGTTACTCTAGATTTGCCAGTCGCGCCCAAGCGCAACATGGCGTAGCGTTCGTGGTGTAATGGTTAGCATGGATGCCTTCCAAGCATTCGACGGGGGTTCGATTCCCCCCGAACGCAGAACTCTTTTGCCCATCTGTCATAACCTATTTGAAACCCCTATTACCGCACAGGTGCCTTGAGGCGATGTTTGCGGCTTTGTCGGAAGTGGCGCGGATTACAGCGAGGAACATCGGTCAACGCTCGTCGCCACAGTCGATCAGTCAGCCGCCGAACGCAGACCCGTGAAATATATGCTAATTCTGTCAGCTGGCCGCCGATTTATTGGCTTTATCGCAACCGAAAGGACAACTTTTAGAGGAATGATGAGACCAGATGGGGGATTTGAACGGAAACTGTGTGCCCACCTCTATTTCCCATGCCCTCCTCCGAGCGGCAAGTGCTCTGGATTTATGAGCGAGAGCGAAAAACGAAAGCGATTAGGAGCGTTTGCGAGAAGCTGTAAAATGGCACCTAGACGTACTCAGGCGCATGGAATGACCCCACCGGGTGAAGAAGTCTCGAGAACGTATACACTAAAAGTCTTAAAAGTCGGTTCACACACACTCACACACTCACTCACTCACACACGCACACACGCACACACGCACACACGCACACACGCACACACGCACACACGCACATACGCACACACGCACACACGCACACACGCACACACGCACACACGCACACACGCACACACGCACACACGCACACACGCACACACGCACACACGCACACACGCACACACGCACACACGCACACACGCACACGCGCACACACGCACACGTTCTCTTTAGCCCACAGTGTACATTATAACCAAAAAACCACGTCATGTAAAACACACACCCAACCACCCGTGAAATTGTCGGATAAATGTTTCCGTCGGAAAACAAACTTTGCACTGCTGAATGTGAAGGTACTTCAACAATGCAAGTGTGAAAAAAGTGCAACAGTATTACGGTGCACATGAATATATTGCATGTTTTACTCATAATTATCGGTTGAGCAACGTATTCTATGGATGGGAATTGAACCAGGGTCCACTTTATGGCGCGCGGGGTTTCTGCACTGCGCCATGTGCGTAACCAACTTAAAATTGAGAATTTGACAAATTACCCACCTGATGAACATGAGCCAAATCTTCAAAAGCCCTGGGAGGTAGCTCAAAGTGTCCCTCCTTGATATGAACAATGTGAAACCTGGTAGAGTTGGAAAATAGTTGTGGTTCGATTAAAGTAACACCAGAAATTGTTAGAAAATCCAGCTGAAAAGCAAATTTCAAAACTGGACAATGAAATCAAAGTACCTGTGTGATAGAAGCGAAGGCATGCCTGGAGAGGGCCAGGTCGGAGCCGGAAATGGAAAGCTCTCGGATGTTGGCGGCATGTCTGAAATTTTCAACGTTAAAAATTTAAATTCACCTTTCTCTGCTTTCAAGAGAACCTTGTCTTTAGGCCTATTTGGGCTTTATCCGCCTCAAGGTTCAACCCTTTTCTGAGAAATTGAGTTAATTAAGAAGAGGGGGCTAATCAACGGCCATGTGGATTCACTCATCCGGGTGCAAATTTAATTTCCACCTCTTCGGTTTTTGAAAGAGGATGCTGAGAGAGAGAGAGAGAGAGAGAGAAATGTCTCACCTGAAAGCTCCTCCATGAACCCGTTGAATCGGTGTTTTCTGAAAAATAATCTTCAGCCCTTCTTCGTTGGAAATTCCAGAAAAGACGGATTTGCCGATTTCGGCCAGCAGTGGGCAGTGGGAGAATTGGATCAATCTGAAAATCACCATTTTATTTCTCTGCCTCTATTTCTATATTTATGCGGTGTTTCTTTAAAGGGACAGTCAGGCGGGTTTTACAACATTGACTAAATTAAGAGAGAAAAATTTGCTTATCAGGATGTATATGAATACGGGCAGCAAATTTACCGTTTTCGAGAAAATACACTTTAAAGTCGCTAAAAACGGTCGACCATCCGCAGATTTTGTGGATGGCCAGTACGCCCTGCGTGTCCGTCTTTTACAACGTATCATAATGAGCCAACATTCATTCTAATTGGATGAGATAACTTGCAAATGAGGAAGATGCGAAACAATTTAGCATAGTTAATTCGCATAATTTCCAACTATATCCGATCGAAAATCAAATGGAAAACCCTCCTTACTGCCCCTTTAAAGATATTTTATGTATCTGTTGATCATTCTCTTTTCAATGACGTGTTTCTGCACTACGTAGCGGAAATGCGATTCGGAATCGCGCGCATTACCCCGCAAACCACCAACTTGAAAAAAGTCTGATGTATATGGAAGATGAAATTAGAGGAGAAGCGTTGTTTAAATTTTTCCGTTGTTTTGAATTACATTGTTTCTAAAGTATTGAGTTTATGTAACTGACCGCTAGAGTACGAAAAGTTTACGCAAACACAGATTTTGCTGTACAAGAAAAAACGGTACTGAATGTAATGTTGAGTAGCTGAAGGTATAGTCCATTTCCAACAAAAGTCGACGACTTTCCACCGACCTTGATTTCCACTCGTATTTAACCACTAGCAGCTTGAAGTGGATAGAAACTTAACAAGCGAAACAGCACAGTAAAAGAGGAGTGTGCAGACAATTAAGAAATCGCGGCGGGACCAAATGTACTTTAAGGAAAATCCTTTTTTCCTTGTCTCTTTTTATGCAATGCACTATATAGATAATAGAAAATGTTTCCTTGAAGGTTGAAATTTGGCAGTTTCCACGGAAAAACGCTTTTCCGGCTTATATGCTGCTTTCTTTTACCTAGCGATTGGATAAAAACTTTGGGGAAAGGGTGACAACGTTGGACAATTTTATATACTTTCTTTTCTTGACTTTCCATGGCAGTGAACACGAAAATTTGTATTTTTACAGTACCACCGTCCAAGCAGAGAAAAAAACTTAAAATGCACCCTTATCGTTTTAAAACTCAGCCTGTGGCACTGTCCAGTGATGCCACAATTTTAGAAAAGATTTCCGAATAAATTGACCAAAAAATTCAACTTTTACTTCAAGGCAATTTTCGTGATGATGGTCCCGGAGTTTTTCGAATTTTAATTTTCAAACACTTGCGCAACAACCCGGAGAATTCAATGATTATGGTCTTATTATTCGCAAATTTTATGTCGAAAAATGCGATGGAAAATGCAATTTTAAACGTAAATTTCCATTTTAGTAAGGTTTTCGGTTTCCTGTATGGAAATGCACAGAGTCTAACCAATTGACTGTGAGATTTGATCTATCAATATAAGAAACATGCAAAATAACACTACTTCCAACAATTTTGACCACATTTGAAAAATTACGTCGGTCAAAAAATCGATAATTACCAAAAAGTTTTCAAATGAGCTATATGGCCTCTGGGCAGGTTATAGATTAATTTTGGGTCAATACTAAGACTGTCACCTTTTTTTCAAAGAAAGCGGTAATTCGTTCAAAAGTCTAGAAAATCTTTTCAACTAACCTAATTTTTTTCAATCCCTTGAATGCAAACTTCTCCACATTGCTCAGCTGATCGCAACCTTCAAACCGGATTTCCTTCAGCTGCTCCATCCGACGAAAGGCGGTTTTTGGAATCGAACGGACGCTGGCGTTTCGGATAACTAGGACGTTTAGACCTTTAAAATTCTATTTACAACAGGAAAAATTGGCAAATTTACCTGGAGGGACAGTGTCTGGGAGGGTGAGAAGGAGGTGCCCCGAACAGGTGATCTGAAATTTGGAATTTCGGGAATTTTCAACGCCCTTTGAACCCTATTTTTTTCATCCCGGTCTGGAGGAAACTAACGCGCCCGCTGTTTACGACTTAGGGAGGAACGGCGTAGTTCCTCTCTAAGTAATGAGCAAAAGGCTTCTTTCGGCAGACAACGAGCGAAAACAATGGAAACCTGCTGCGCGGATACAAAAACATTGGCTTCTGGAGAAGCCGAGAATCATGAATATGTGAGATTATAACAATTTGAAGCTAGCAAAAATGTTCTGCGTTCGGGGGGAATCGAACCCCCGTCGAATGCTTGGAAGGCATCCATGCTAACCATTACACCACGAACGCTACGTCACGTTGCGCTTGGGCGCGGCTGACAAATCTAAAGGAACGAACGCCAGGCGCTGAAAACTGAAACTTCTTTTTCGGATCTGATTCTCGGAGAAGTTTCCAGAAGATTCACGTGGCCGAGTGGTCTAGTGGTATGATTCTCGCTTAGGGTGCGAGAGGTCCCGGGATCGATCCCCGGCTCGGCCCAAATTTTTTCCCTTCGGGACCTCTAAAGTCCAAAATGTTGCCCTTGTTGTGGTCATTCTTGTGTTCATATCGCCGTAATGGCCGTCTGTTACAGCATTTCACGCCGACTGCGTTTGTTGCAATTCCAGGGCAATTGAAAGGCGACGGGTGGATCGTCCGAGCAAATGACGCCATTAAACCAATTGACGACGGGAGATTTGGGGGGTGGAAAACAGATTTTAAGCCTGTTTTCAAGTGATCCAAGCTTATTTTATTGTTCTTGAAAGAGAAAGTTCACCTGTTTAAGCTCCGGGTCACATTCGCAGTACTCGGGGCATTTGTTGCGCGTCTGCTCCGTCAGAACCAGCGGTAACAGCACCAAAGGGAGTAAAATCATAGCAAAGACGTCCGCATTCTGAAAACAAAACAGTTTTTGTAGTGTTTCCGTCTTTGATGGAAAGATCCACAAGAAAATTCACAAAAATAGAAAAATGCACAGGAGGGGATCGATCCAACGACCGATTTTTTCATAGAAACCTAGCACAAGTTAGCGCAAATGGTAGAGTGTGAAATAAAACATTGCCAATGCGTCATTCATTAAATACAACTTTAAAATCGTTTTAAATTAATTTCAAAATGACGATAATACATGCAGTTTGTAAACAGCGTGCACAATTCGATTAAAAGGTGAATATTGCACGAAACTGCTGAAATTATTGTGATAAATTCGTTTTTATAAAAACGTTGTGTTTACATTTGATTAAAACTATTTAAACAGTTACATTTCTGTCATAGTTTCATGCACGCCGTGTGTAAAAAGCGTACAGAAGGAAAAAAAGGTGAATTGCGCTTCAAAGGTTGAAAATTTATATTTCTTGTTTTGTGATTTAACTTCCATTATTATTCAGATGACTATCTAAATACCGAGATTGAAAACGGTGCGCGCCTCGCGTAAACATCAGGCAAAAAGGTGCGGCCAATGCGTAAACATAAAAAATAACATTTTTTTAAAATTAAATATGTTATAATTACTCATTTTTGCAAGACAGAAGTTGATTTTTGAACGCATACGTGAAAAACGAGGAAGTGAGCATTTTCTCTCCCCGAAGACCCATTCAAATGGGCGAAATACTGCGAAAGGAGGTCGTTATCGAAAGAATGTGGCAATTCGAAATACTATTCAAAGAGCAAGAAGATTAGAAAGATGCCGAAATAGAAAATGTTTACTTTGTATAAGACGTGGCGAGAATTGGAATGAGACAGCTATAGCATCAAAAATTAATAAGGGCAATGTGATGGGACACGTGCGACGGAGAGATTAAAAAGAAAACAGAGAAAAAAAACAGTTTTTGGAAGAATTTCGGCAACATCTCATATGTGAAGCCAATTTTGATTGTTGCGGCGCAGCTGCGTTGCGGTTGCGTTGCGGTTGCGACGCGGTTGCGGCGCGGTTCTGTAGCGCGTACATGGCGAAAAATGATAAAACTTTTGACACTTTTTTGACTTACTACGTCTAAATGACTACCCGTACTAAGATATTCGAATTTTGTGTAGACAAATCAGCGACTAAAAGACACTTCCAGCAAAAACCATTTTTAGTTGGGTTTTTTTTGGGGAATACGTAATTTTAAAATAAGTCGTATACCGTATTCTAGCAGAAAAAGGTTTCCATTTGTGACATTTCTTTTCTAGTTAAAAAAAATGGACGCGGAATGAAATGGGATGGACGTCTTTGTAAAAATGGCTCTTCAAAAGTGGCTGAAACTTTCAAAGCATGTTTGCTTGTCAAAACCTTCTACCGTAAAACACAAATATTCAAATAAATTTAAACATTCTAAGCTATTAATATTAACTGTTCATTTTGTGAATCTTAAATTACAGGTTTTCAAAGTCGAATAAAAATGTGCTTTAAAAATGACCCGCGCCATTTTCAAATTTTCGGAGATTCCTGAAAATCACAGACAAAAGTAGTAGAAAAAAATGAAAGCGATACTTCAAAAAGCTGAGAGCTGAACTAGACGAAAAATTTTAAAAAAAAAAAGTTGAACTGAACGTTCAGGAACTAATTTCTTCGCTTTTTCGACTAATAGGTCTGGGCCTAATTAATTTAGCCACTTTCCGCGTTCACATTGGCACAACAGGCTTTTGAACGAGGAAGGGGAGAATTACAGCAAAAAAGTTTTTTTCTTCAAAAGATAATATAAAAAATTACAAAAATGAATGATGTCACGAAAAAACCAGCCAAAAAATATGTGCACCGGGCGGTATCGAACCCTCGGTCGTTTGTACGGCAATTTTTTAAGTTTGTGTTAAAGCTTCAAATATATGAAAAGAAACAATGAGTTTTTCTCGGTAGAAAAACAAATTTTGAACCCCAGCTGGCACTAAAGAGTGACCCGGCTGTCACTACACCACCCCGGCTGTCAACAAGAGAGTATAGTATAAAAAGTATTCTTGGCTCTCGCGGAAAGAGACTGAGATAATTCAATAAGGACATACTAATCCAGGCGGTGGGCGTGCCCCCAGGAGTCCTCTGGCAGCCGGCTGTCGGCAGCCGGGGGCAAAAATCCACGACCCCGCCCCTCCACCCGGCTGTCTGCAAATCACCCGCCTCGTCAGCGGCTGTCAGCAGGCGAAACTGTTGCTTGACAAGGAACATGGCCGAGGTGACGGATGACTAAAGGGAGGGAAATAACACCTGAGGCGATGAGTTTTTGCTGACAGACGGCTGGTGTTTAGGTGACAGATGGCTGGTAAAGGGAGAACTGCTGTCAGGAATGTCATCACAATCGAACCGCATGAAATCAATTTGTAACGCAATAGATTTTAGGTTGTGTTTGCCCATTCAAAGTGTTAACAAAGTAAGCCCCGCCCCTTTTCGACGCGTCGCGCCACAGGAAAGTCGTAGCCGCATCGCTTCATGAAAACTGTTTTGAAAATCAGCGGAAGTCTCAGAAAATGTCAATAAATCACCGAAATAGTCGTCACGGAGTGTCTGAGAGTGTGAATCAGTCTGGGAACAGAGGGCGGACAAAGCCTAGTTAGGGCATCCATTGTGTGGCCAAAAGGAGGCGATGGCTGGTTTTTTGAGGGTAGTGGGCGGATAAGAGACGGAGATGGCAGTGCAAGAATTGAGAATGTTTCTGGAAAGAGCATCCGAAAAACTGTAATCGTTTGAAACGAGTGATTGTGGTTTGCAAACAAACATGAGGACTGATAGCGTTTCAGGCCGATCGAAAACGCGAAAGAAGCTGTAAGTTCCGGAGTGCAATAAATTTTCCACCTAGATTTGGGCATATCTATCCCTGCTATATCCCGGGTTTGTTTAAGCACGGTGGCTACCTATTTTTCCTTATTTTTCTCCTAGGTTCACTTCGTTCTCAATTGAGTGCTAAATTGTACCCACTCAGCCTTCTTCAGTAGGGGTAAGCGAGGAAAAATAGGAAATATGCTAACTCACTTTTTCTAAAAATACTTTTTTTTTACTGCGAAAGCGACTTTTTTCTCGCTATGTATCTTCACTACTTGCACGCTGTCTCGTTTGACTTTCTAGCTTAGGAAGCGGAATAAATATATAAAATTAGAATGTTTAGGTGTCGCTCTGTTGCTATGGTAAATTCGTAGTCTAATCATTGTCGACAGACGATTTCAGTTTGGCGACAGCTTTACAACATGTTTTACGTGGTCAGAAAAAATGCAAATCAACATTTTAAAGGCAGTGGGTCATGAAAAAATAAACACTTATACTGGTGGACCTGTACAAAGCGTGACGTGAAGCGAGAGAAACATTTTTACCGTAGAGTATTCAGAGAGTGGCATGCTAATTGTAGTTCAAAAATTTCGAGGAAAAACTTTAAGGAACCAAATATAAGCAATAAAAACAAGTTTTTGGCATACATTATTGAACCCGCCTTCAAACGGGCTAATTTTTCAACACTATAAGATTAATTTCTGATAATGTCGAAGACTGGTGACACATTGCCTTTTCAGGTGGATTGAACATTTTTATGACAACATTTTTTCGCACTATTGCAAACTGCTTGGATATTTCATAAGCTGATGAAATTTATCTCCGCATTAACCGCAGTATCACACCTCAGCGCTATCGCAAATCCTAAAATTTGTTTCGAAACATTAGTAAACAAAAAAAACAAGGATCTAGAGAGATGGAAAGTAAGTCTCAAGAGGCGATGAATACATGTAGGCAATGAAAACCAAATTCGCATCTATGGAAACAATGTTTGATGAAAGCAAAGTTAGACATCTCGGCGTACCAAAAAACATTACCCCGAAACCCTAAACTGAAGTCTTGCAATTCGAAACTTCCTATTCCGAGAGTGGCCTTCGGCCGCGTTTGCTTTGCTTTCGGCCGCTTAAGTTACGCGGTCTTCTGTTTTTAGTTAACAAGTTGATTGGAATTTAGGTAATACGCGATGTTTGATTGTGAGCAAACACACAACGACCAATTTACTCTTGGTGAAAAAAATTCAACGAGGTTCCAGCGGGCCCAAATTTAGTGTTAAGGTTTTTACGACCCACTAAGACGAAAAACGATGCCAAAAATCGAATATGATGTTTGGGTCGAAGTACTGTAATCAACACTCGGGGTATTTTAACTGCCTTCGAAAATGAGAGAAGCCAAGACTTTGGGTAGGGACCGATCACGACAAGGCGGTCTCATATGAGAAAGGCGGTCTCATCAGAGAAATTTGTATTAAAGTGGTATCACAATGAAGCTCCATTTATTTTGGTTCAATCAAGATCGATTCTATAAAATACACCAAGAAATCTTCAATCCAGCTGCTAGCCTTCTCGACGGCCTACAGAACATTACGCATCGAGCGTAGCATTTGTTGGCATTTCCCTGTTGTGTCATCCATATGGAATAGGTCATAAAGTGTCTGATGGAGAGATAAGATAAATACAAGATCAAACGTGAATCTGCCTTTTAAAACCAGAAATTTTCAATCTTTAGTGGCGGGAGTAAACGAAAAGTCTTCGCGTGGCTTGTAGCGGCGCTGATTATCCGTGAGAGCGGATCCTTCTAATCCGACGTACGCGGCGGATATTAATGCAAAACTTAAGTGGAGACGACTCGAGCGGCGACCGCAAAACATCGGAGATGACAGAACGAAGGCAGAGGTGTTTTACAGAAAAAAGCAAAAAAATTCCATCGGCCGGGAATCGAACACGGGCCGCCCGCGTGGCAGGCGAGCATTCTACCACTGAACCACCGATGCGCATTGGTAGGGCGTGCCCGCGCCCTTATCTACCCAATGAAACCGTCAAACCGTGAACGAGTGAATATTTTTACCAAGAAAACAGCCTGGTAAATAAATTTACCGGAGTCAGCTCCAAGTGGCTTGCTGCAATCAACGGCCGCCCGAAAACAAATTATGCCCATTGAAAACGCACTGACCCGCAGTGGAAATCACCGCGACACACTCAAAGAGAAGGCAGGAGAGAGGGCGAACGACGGAAATAGAAATAGATACTGGGAATACTAGATGCAAAAAGCTATTAACAGGGCGGAAGACAGAAAGAAAAAAGAGAGAGATAGAAAGAAAAAGGGGTGAGAGTGACAGAAAAGCAAGCCAACCACAGAAGAAAACATGCGCAACCACCTGATCGGGTGAGCCTTCCCAATAAAAAGAAGAAGAACGTCGCACAGGACGACCGGGCGGAGAGAAGAAAGGAGCAGAAATAAGGGAGTATTGTTGCAGAGAGGTGTATAGCTATCGCCAAACCGTCATCATGCCAATTTTGTCCCAGTATTCTCTGTTGATGTTAGATTAGCATAGATCGTAACCTAATTGAACATCAACAGAGAATAAAGGCACAAATTGGCATGATGCCCTTTTGGCGGCAACTATATATATACTTTTTATATATAGTTTTTCATATATGTGCAATATATACTTTTTCAGAAAAACTTTACAGCTCACTGAGAAAAATTTCAACTACGCCGATGAAACATTTTTCAACAGCGTTGATGGATTTTATAATTTGTCCCATGTTGTAAAATTTCTCCCACGGTTCAACAAATGAATGGTTTTTTTCTTCAAAAAATACCGCTTATCAGAAATTTTCAGTGTTTTCTAGCCTTTTTTATGGTATAAATATGAAACCCCGGAAAGGTGTATGGACGAGCATAAATATCTTTATTTTCTTATATATTATGACTTTTCCAGCTAACCATATTGTGCTTCAGGTAATTTTTTTTAAGTAAAGGAAATTTTTTTTGTTGAGGTGCGTGAAACATAGTTCCACTTGAAGTAACTTCACGTGAGCTAAGAGAAAGTTAAGTCGCGTAACTCGCGTAACTTACGTGAATTTTAGTTGCCTAGGAAAGGTTATAGAGGTGTGTCATATTTTAACACAGACACGCACGCTCGCACGCACACACGCACAGAAACAAACACACCCACACACCCACACACACACGCACGCACGCACGCGCGCTTTTTATTCACAACATCTCTTTCTTCCAATCGTCCCCTTTTGTCTCCCAGACGGCCGTGCTGTAAACGGCCGTCGAGCCCGCGGTCGACTCATTTGCGAAAGTGCAGGTGTTCTAAAAGGGATGTCTCTTTTTCGAGTACGAGACGCCGCAGATTGCGCGCGAGACTTCGCATTTGGCCGCTCGCAGCGCCTTACGGTCGGTTGTTTGTCGGCTGCATTTTCTGTTTCACAACTTTTGTTAATTCTATTTTTATCACCCTTATGAGTTCGCATTCGACATTGCTCATCATCGGTGCCGACAAAAGGCGCGGTTTCTTTCAACCGCGTCTGTTTTCCACAAACGACCTGGGAAAGTTGAACAAACACGGGGCGAAACGCCTTTCTTTGTTACAAGATAATCAGACGCTCTCTCCCTCTCCCTCTCTCTCTCTCTCTGTCTCTCTCTCTGTCTGTCTCTCTATCTATCTATTATCTATCTATCTATCCCCTCTCTATCTCTCACTTTCCCTCCCTACTTCCCTCCTTTTGCTTTCTAACACTCTCTCTTTCCATCTCTTTTCATCAACTGTCTTCATTGCCTCAAATGTTTTGATAGTCTGCGTGAACCACCCATTACACCAACGTCTCATCTCATTAGCATACCTGCGTTTTCCCACGCAAAGTCTCCTCGCGACTTTTTTTGCCTCATTTTCCGTGGAAGACCATTCATTTGTAGGCTGATTCCATCGATTGCTTCACTCACGGTACCTAACCCCTTACCCGTGCCTTCCTTTCTCCCTCCCTCCTCCCCTCTTTGCATCTGTGCCTCTTTACCTCCTTACTTCTTTGCCTTTCATTTTCACTATTCATTTGTAGGCTGATTCTATCGATTGCTGCACTCACGGTCTCTAACCCTCTACCCCTGCCTCCCCCTCCTTGCCTCGTGCCCTAGCTGCTGGCTCTTCTCCCTGCCTCTTTCTCTCAGTACCTCTTTCCCTATTTGCTTTCCTACCTCTCTGCCTCCTTCCGTCCCTCTTTCTTTTCCTTCTTGCTCTCTTCCCTTGATGCGTCTTTCCATCCCTACATTCTACTGTCAGTGTCTCTTCTCCTTATTAGTTGTATTCCTATCTCTGCTTCGTTCCGTCCCTGCATCCTTCCCTCTCTGTATTTATCTATCTCTCTCTCTCTATCTCTCTCTCTCTCTCTCTCTCTCTTACATATTTACCTGGGGAACAATTCTTGGTTGAATTTTACTCTAAGACCCCTATCAACCTATTAATTGAATCAATAGAGCCACGTCTGAACAGTTTCACAGCGCCTTGCGCGAGCGCCTTGACTCATCCCCGACAGGAAAAGGACAGCATATCTCGTGACCGTCGTTTCTTTCAACACCCATCTGGCCCTCACTCTCAGCAACGATCGATTTTCACCATCTCTGAGAGAAGGGTCTGTATTTCGCAAGGCGTTCTCAGTTCCTTATATTCTACCGTAGCTTATTGACACCCTCTTTATGATAGGACTCCTCACTCTTCTCCGTTTCTTGTTTTACAGTTTTTCCAAAGCAATTTGAACTTTTTCCAGAAAATGGCTTTCCAGATGCAAACCCAACTGACCCTTTCGAGTGCCGTGGCCATTAAGAAGGACTTGGGACGAGGCAAGAATCTGAAGATCCACGTGGCCACACTGCAGAGGTGTTCGGTCGAGGCCGAGATTTTGGAGAAGGCCCAACTGGAGGAGGAACTGCTCCGGTGAGATTTTTGAAATTACAGCGATTATGGCTTGTTTCCAAAAATTGGAACACGATTTGGCCGTTACCTGAAGTCATTGCGTCCCGCCGCGAAAACTTGTGACAGTCGCTTGGCTGACAAATCATTCACTCAAAAAACAGCTATAATATAACATTTTTTGGCCATATAGTAGTGATAATTGAAATCCTGTTGTATTTCGCCAATTAAAACCATGAGTTGGCGCATGTTTCACCCGCCGCCCGGGTTGCGGCGGTGTTGCAGGGGGCCCACGCTCCCACGGGAGCCAATGGGAACACTATGAAAAAATTCATGCATAAGCCGAATAATTGGCCCAATATCATATTAAACTAAGAGAAAACTTTTTTTATTTGGCTAAGAAAACTTACTTATCTGATTTTTTTAAACACTGAGAAATCTTAGTTTGGACTAGAAGCAAAGTTTGTCAACGCAAGATTTCTAACCGTTTGCGCGCTTTAAAAATTGAAAAATCTCAAATTCTTTGGAATTTACAGACTGCCGTATGTCAAATACGGAAGTCAGACCCAAAAATCGATATTCGATTTTCAACATAGATTTTGTGATTTATGAGTCTTGTATGCCTCCCAAACCAAATGTGAGCCCTCTGGGACCACCCTTTTGATCCCCCCCCTTTTTTTTGATAATTTTTCCCTTGCTGTACTACCAGTTTGTGCAAGGAAGGAACATCTATAGAACTGAAACGTATCAAAATTGCTTGAAAATTAGAAATGTAATAATCGGACCACCGAGCGAAATGTAAATGAGCAGAGATGCCCATTCTTCGAAAAATTGCGCGTTCTTCAAAGCGATTTTTTAGGATGATGCTTGTATTAATAAAATTTTGGAGCATGAAGATCAAAAAAACACAACCCTGAGTCAACAAAATTTGTCTGTTTTGCGACTTTTGCAGTTCACAACTACTGCAGCCCAAAAAGTAACTGTTACTTTCCACTTTTTCACCTCGAAAACATCATAATTTTGGTTTGACTTCAAAATCAAATTTTGTAATTTATTATTTTAAAACTTTTTCTAATAGGCCATTTTGCATTTGGTACACGTAGAAGCGAGATATACCCAAACTGGTACGACATCGCTAGCTTGGGCTACAGTACCCCAACAGCCGGAAAAACGGTTTTCATCGCTAATGCTAGTCATATTAATGATATTTTGTTTGTACCAGGGGGGTACGCGCACCCTCCTGGTTTTACGCAGCCAATGGCTGCTCAGTTTGGCGACCTTCGGCCGCAGAGATTCGTGGCCTACGGCTGTAAAAATGCCACGAAGGACGTGAATCTCGACCCACGGCTTTACTCACGTATCAGTCACGTAGCGGACGGGAATCAACCCTTGGAAAAGATCAGCTGCGCACTTAATGCTAGGCTAATTCTGCTTGTTTCCCTTCAGTTGCAGTTGTAAGTAAATCAATTCTTTTAGACACCTCGACGATGAGACACATGGTGATGCCATCAAGAAGCTTCTGATGAAATTCGCCGGCATCACCATTCGAGCGGAGAACCACAAACGCATCACAAGAAGTGAGGACAAGGTTGGCATTTTGAAGGAAAATCGTAAAATTCATCAACATTCAGGCCAAGAAGCAGCAGACCGCCCCCGATGGAAAGTCTGTAGAGATGGTGGAAATCTCAAAACAGGAGAAGAACGAAGAGGTCACGATCCTGAAGGTTGTGGGTCCTTCGCAGAAGTCTGGCAACCAGGTTCGAAATTTTAAAGGTCATTCTTGAAAACTCAATTTCAGCCCCATTACCATGACCTTCGAAGAAACTACATCAAGACTTTCGACATCAGAAATGTAAGATTCAGCTGAAAATTAAAAACAGCGATTGTTTCAGCTTGAGAAGGCTTCAGGAAGCAAAAGAACGAACGATTACAAAGTGACTGAAGAGGTAAAAGTTTGTGTTTTGATACAATTTGAACCGACTTTCAGCCGAAGAAGAAGGTGGCCAAAGTTGAGGAGAAGAGGGGATCCTCCGGAGCGGAAAAGGCCAAGATGAACCGATCGTCTGAAGGCAACAAGACCGAGCAGAAGAATGGAAAGAAGGAGGAGGCTGAGAAGAAAAAGGAGCCAAAGACTCTGAAGGTCTCGGACTTGCCCCTCACCGCTGAAGCATTGGCCAAGAGGCTCCGAGGTACTCACACACACACACACACACACGCAGACACACACACACACACACACACACACACACACACACACACACACACACACACAAACACATACACACGCACAAACACATACACACAGACATGCACACACACATGCACACACTTAAACACAAACTCACACATACACACATACATACACATACACACAGACATGCACACACACACAAACACATACACACATACACACATATAGCCGTCGCCGAACGAGCATCCTGCCAAAAACGGCCTTAGTGCAGAAGCCGTGCGATACTCAGGCGGAAATAGTGTGCAAGCCGCGCAGACGCAGAGAAAAAGCGGCTTTTAACAGCCGATGATCGTTTGGCGACGGCTATACACTTATACAGTCTGTGCCAATCCCAGTTCCTTCTATTTGACGCTGTAACAGAAGGACACAATAACCTTACGCGTTGCACATGAACTGCCACTTATCGAAAACTTTAAAATTAACGCGCAGGATTCGAACCAGCGACTTTGGATATGTGTATAGGCGAACTCTCTACCGCCTGCGCCAAGGTCGCACCTTCCTCAGAAGGCGCGGCGGAGCCTGATAGACTCGCTTCTTTTCGTTTGCAGCAGTGACGCTTTAAAAAAAGCCATTTATCCATTCTTTTAAAATAAAGTGAAACACAACAATTATTTAAAACATTTTCAACGAAACAGCGAAAAACCGTCAAAAATTGAACCAGTTTGCAAGAATAATAAAACCGTAACGATTGGAATTACCGTGCCGCCGAAAATGGAGTACGTACTTCTCAAAAAGAGGGGGAACTAGAATTGGCAAGAACTATACCCACATACACACATATAAAATTTCTCTGTATGTCATTCGTTTTCTCAGTTTTTCTGTGTTTATTTATATCTCTGTTTCAGAACTCCCCCCGAATGCTACGTTCACGGACGCCCAAAATCTGCTCCGCTCTTTTGGGAAAATCACTCCTGCCCTTCTGGAGGACGCTGAAGAAATCACTGGGGTACGTTGGCCGATCATCTCTTTCTCTCTCTCTCTCTCTCTCTCTCTCTCTCTCTCTCTTTATTTTGTTATGAAACCTAAATCTACTCTTTCAGAGAAAGATGCGCCGCGTGGACGAGGTCTGGTGGCTCCTTCTCCTCACCCGTTTCGGGCTTCCCAAGACCAAGACTTCCCTCGATGTTCGCGAGATCTTCGCCAAAGAACAGGAGAAACAGAGAAAGAGAGACGAAGAGACCATGGAAAGACTTGTTCAGTTGTATGGAAAGTAACTCGGCCATTGATTTTGCAATCTTCGTTGTTCGGATTTTCAGAAACCTTTCTTTGTAACAGTTTTTGTTTGTATCTTGCCCCCGACGCCTCTGTTTCTGATTCTACCTTTCTGAGAGTTTTTACAGTTGTATTCTAGTATCTCTTCTCCTTGTTGATATACAAAGTTAATTGGCTTTTTGTGCAATAAACATTTTTTATCTATAATTGATTGATTGGTCTGTCCACATGGGAAATCGCTTTTTTGGTGACTGCAAGGGTTTGAATGGCAAATGTTTGGGTGAGAAAGAGAGAGAGAGAGAGAGAGAGAGAGAGAGAGAGAGAGAGAAGAGAGAGAGAGACGATAGAGTCTCTAACACATCAAATTGAACCTAACAGAGTGGCTTACCTTTTACCCTCTATGAGTGGCTTACCATTTTGTGGTTCCTGGAAGGAGAACAGTCAAAATTGAAAATGCAACTTGTGTGTGTGTCTGAGTGTGTGTGTGTGTGTGTGTTTTGCAACAAAAAGTTTATTCACGAATTTATCCCAATCTTGTCAAATAAAGATCAAAGTAGAGCAACTTCTGTTATGTCTGGAAAAGCAGAAGATTTATAGCTGCAAATACCAAAGGTGTTCATTTCCTCGATTTTCTTATCATTGACATCCGTCATGTAAAGACTGCTATTCAAGTAAAACTGAACAAAACTATTTAAATACTAGGGGATTTAACCTAACCTCTAAGTCTTTCTCCGTTATCACTATTTTCAAAGTGAATTTGTTGCCTGGAAGGAACGTTGTCAAACGGCTCTTATCCACGAAAACTTTACGACTTATAAAGCCTTTGTCTTTGGGTGTTCGCGTAATCCAATGCATTTTCTGAAAAGAGAGTAGTACGAAAGGCTTAATTTACTAACCATGTAATGGCCATCATTGGTTAGTTCTAACATAAAACCTTCGTCAGGCTTGTTCTTGTTCCTCCAGACAACTTCTAGATATTCGTTAGAATAACCAAGTTTTCCCGTAACCAGGAAGCTTCTGCCAACACAAAAGTTTAATTCAGTACTAGATATCTGAAGTTTTTTTTAAATTCTGATATATATTTCCTCACCGGTCCTTTGAAATCCTCATAACCGTAGAAGTCAGGTACGGGCACCAGTGACGCCTTAAAGATTGCTTTTTTGTTGCAAATTTGGACCAGTGGGTGCAGAATAAAAAAGTACTTAAAACACCAACGCCAAATGACGCTAATTATGCGTTCCCTTATGTGATTATAGCTGACGCCAAACGGTCATCATGCCAATTTCGTTCAAGTATTCTCTGTTGATGATAGATTAACATAAAATCGTAATATCAACAGAGAATGAAGGCATAAATTGGAATGATGCCCGTTTGGCGGCAACTATATAGTGTTAAATTCGGAGTCATTTCTACTCAATCTCGGCTGGGATGCGGTCATCTGTGCATTTAAGTAACTTCAACCGTCTTTTAGATCTATCAGGAGTGTTCGCGCGGTCAAGGCCGCGCTAACACTCCTGGTTGTGTGGGGGTCCGTCCATTTTTTTACTTCAATCAATTCTAAATTCAGCAAGATATGTTTTTCGGAAGAAGGCCGTTAAAGCATACGGCTGCAGACCGGCAGAAGGCGGCCACATGTCGTAAAACAGCTGGACCAAACGCCGTCTAACGGAGCGGCCAAAGGTCTTTTAACTGAGCGGCCGAATGCGACGGAGTCCGCCTAACGGAGCAACCAAAAGCCGTGAAATTGTTTGGCCGCAGGCCATCTATGCGGCCGAGGGCCTTAAGAATGTTCGACCATTGGCCATTTAACTGAGCGGCCAAAGGCCTCAAATTTCTTTTTTGGCCGCATGCCATCTAAGCGGCCGAAGGCCCTGAAAATGTTCGACTGTAGGCCATTTAACCGAGCGGCCGAAGGCCGTGAATTTGCTCGGCCGCAAGCCATCTAAGCGGCCGAAGGCCGTGAGAATGTTCGACCGCAGGCCATTTATAGCTGACGCCAAACGGGCATCATGAAAATTTCGTTCCAGTATTCTCTGTTGATATTAGATTAGCATGAAATCGTAATATCAACAGAGAATGAAGGCACAAATTGAAATGATGTCCGTTTGGCGGCAATTATATGTAAAGCCGTCGCCAAACGAGCATAATGCCGAAAACGGCCTTAATGCAGCAGCCGTGCGACACTCAGGCGGGAATAGTGTGCGAGCCGCGCAGACGCCGAGAAAAAGCGGCTTTTAGTAGCCGATGCTCTTTGGCGACAGCTATATGTATGTATCCACTTTTATATCTTAGCTCTCCCAGTACGTGACGGGTTCAGCTTTAAAAATGCATACCCGAAACTAGGGTAGGTCATAGATCAAATTGTACCTTTGGGTCTCGAAGCGATGGCGCGCCAGGAAAAATTGCAGGCAATGTTTAGACGTAACTCAGTTCAAGAGCAACCAATCAGGGCAATTTCTAATATGTTCATAGCTTACTAGTTATTTTTGCCACATACAACTATTGTTAGGCATTAGTTGTTCGTGACCAAAAAATCAAGCATGGGTCTCGAAGCGATCGCGCGCCAAATTTTTAAAACTGCGATTTTGGGCTCAATTTGGCTCATATCATTGTGAAAATCACCGGAAAGTCGCCTGTCGTAAAGCGGGAATTAGGTCTCAGTAAAGTTCAAATATTGGAATTGAGCCGAAGCGCACTAACCCCTGTAAAATGCATCTCTTTGTGGTTGTGGCTGTGGCAGTGGTAGTTGTGGTGGTGGTGGTGGTGATGAGAGTGGTGGCCCCCATGATGATGGTGTCCATGCGGTTCATAGAGGGCCTTGTACTTGTCCAATTCTCTTTGCAACTCATCAATGTCCTAAAAAAGAATTCTTAATTGGACACACGGAAGGTACGTGCGCCTACAATGCGAATCCCTCCTGGCTTGCGACTTTCGGCCGCACAGACACAATTAGACGGCATTCGGCCGCATAGAAACGCGATCTTGGGCCGCTTTATTCGGTGGCCTATTGCTGCATAGACACTTTGCGGTAGGCAGAACAGACAAGCGGCCTGCGAAAGCATAGATGCGCGGCCCTCGACCGTTCTTTTGTTTGGCCTTCGGCCGCTTGACTAGCCTGGCGGCAAACATTTGCTATGATCGCCCATTATGATTGCCCCCCGGACTTCGGTCGAGTGAATGATGTGACCGACGTCAAAAGCGGCCCGCCGCCGTTCACATTTTCTACTTCTAGATGAAAGAACGCGTGGTGTTATAATGCCAGACCATGCACGCAGAAACAATACATTTTCATTAAAAGAAATAAATTTACCTCGCGACACTGGGTCAACTCCGAGTTTTTCCTTCCACGATGCGCTGTTGAGCTTGAAATCCAGAAGCAGACGATGGCCAAGAGCAGGCGTCGCATGATGGAGGGCCCTGCTGGAACGAAAACTGCGGTTTTACGTCGTCTAGCTCTTTTTATACTGAAACCATTTATTCCCCCGAAATGACATAAACGCTGAGATTATTAACGATTTTGGCGAAAACTACGCCGCCGCCGCGACAATGCGAAAACCGTAAACTGTGCGGCATTGCGTTTTTGCACGGACAGACGTGTAACATGGGTTTACTGTAGGATAATTTTTTTTAAAAAAAAAAGCAGTTACGCCCCTTTTGAAGCTCCCTATTTTGATCCAATAATAGGTATTTCGATTATCGACTTTAAAAACATAATTGCGTATCGCAGATAGACCTAATGTTTCATTCTTTAAGGTTTTGGGCAAAACAGGTGATCCTAAAATCGGCCTTTCCAAAATCAAGACCACGAGGTGGTTTGGTTATGTGTTTTTTTCTGCCAAAAATGCTGTCAATTAAAAATAATAGATTTTCAAAGCGATTTCCTGTTCGATTTTCAAGAATTCGGCTGAAGAAACATTTTTCTCCTTTTGTCCAGCATTTACCCACACCATCCCATCTACTGCGTTTCGCTTTTTTACATATTAATTGTTCTTTTTGGTCAGTATTCTTTGAATACTTTTGCAGGCCAAAGGCATTTTTGAACGGCCGAAGGCTGTGTTCCAAAACGGCCGCAGGCCGCCTAAGAGAACGACCAAAGGCTGTGTTTTATAGCAGCCGCAAGCCACCTCTTCAAACGGCCGAAGGCCGGGTTCTATAATGACAGCTCCATAACTTTATCCGTTCTACCGTAGTAAAACGGTATCAAATGTACGGGAGACATCACCACTTTTTGGGCCGTGCAGCAGAATGGGGCTTTTGGCCGATGAAACTGTTTTCTGTGTTTCAAGCACTTTTCGGGGGCAGCCTATTTTTACCCTTTTCAGAGAATGGTGGACCGCGAGAATGAGGTCTGATCTCTCCTTCTACTCACCAACTTCGGCCTTCCCAAGATCAAATTCAATTTCGATGTCTTTGCTGAAAACGCATAGAAAAAAGGCATAGAGACGAAGAGGCACATTGGATGAGGTATATGGAAAATGATTCTCCGTTCTTCGCTTGTAGAGTCGATGGAATTTCACCACTGCTATAAAACTTGTTTCTCAAAGTGAAACAAAATAATCGTTTATTCAATCAACTTTGTGCAATAGATTTCAATTATCGATTAATTAGACTGTCCACCTGCGAGATCGCTTTCTTCGATTCGGCCGGGGTCAGCCACCGGCAGAGGCAACTGCGCCATTGCTGTTCAAAATAGCTTTAATTAACCTGTTAGGGTTACATAAAACAGATCAGCCAATGAATGTTTCACATTTCATTCAATTACACCACTTGCCAATCCTGCTTCGGCCTTAAAGTGGCCATGCCCCTTTTGTAGCCCACTATTTTGATGTAATAATGGGTAATTCTAAAATCAACATTTTAATGATCTCATTTTTTTTCCGAAACCGTCGAAGGGTTAGGGTTGGCCGGCACTACATATAGGTTATTTTCGTTTTTTTCAACATAATGTTAAAAACTTAAAGCCTTTTTATAACTTTCTTATGAGTCTGTCTTGATTTCATATTCGAATTGCCCATATTCTCAAAAACTCACGAAGAAGACACTGAAAACTTCAAGTTTCAGAAAACAAAAATGGCTGCTTATATGCCTTTTCCTATGTGTCTCACCGTCGCTCGTCACATTTCAAAAGACCTCGCCTCAGGCATCAACGTGGCAGAATGGCTGGGCAGCATCTGCAGATGCACAGGCCTCAATGTGGACATGCTGAACGCCACGGACCTTGAAAAACAGGCTGAAAAGTGAGTTTTTTAAAAATCAAGATTGAATGGGTTTGGGAGTTGTGCCCGAATCTCTCGCTGAGAGACGCAGACGACGAGACCACCATGCAACCGGGGCACTTTTCTCTGGCAGCAGCATTTAAATTACTTAAAATGTCTTTTTAAAAAAAATTATAGTAGTATTTTCAGGTACGTCCATGATGAAGCCGTTGGATTGTGGGCCCGTATAGCCTCCGATTTAATGAAGGCCATCAGAAGACAGGCTGAGGTTTGAAATTTCAATTTCCTTGATTCAATTGCATGTTTTAGGCTCAGAGAAAAGCGGCCACCGTGGTAGAAAAGACAACCAAGAAAACGCCACTTCAGTGCATCAAAAATGTTAGTCTATAATTTGAAATTTAATTTCATATAATTGGTTTTAGCTCCAGAAAACTGGTGGTACAAAGAGACATAATGAGGACAAAGGAGACCCTGACTATGAGGTAGAAAAATTGGAAAATTGACTACTACTGATGTTGAAATTTCAGCCTAAGCAGAAGATTTACAAATTTGAGGAGAAGGAGGAGGATTCTGAAGATCAGACAACGGAGGTTGTGAAATCCAAGAAGATGAACTCCTCCTTCGTCGACCCTGCGGCTGTGTTAGCTGAGAAACTGAAAGGTTGGTCTATCTCTGTCACTCCTTCTCTCTTTCTCTCTGTCTCTCTGTCTCTCTGTCTCTCTGTCTCTCTGTCTCTCTGTCTCTCTGTCTCTCTGTCTCTCTGTCTCTCTGTCTCTCTGTCTCTCTGCCCCTCTGTCTCTCTCTCTCTCTCTCTCTCTCTCTCTCTCTCTCTCTCTCTCTCTTTCTCTCTCTCTCTCTCTCTCTCTCTCTCTCTCTCTCTCTCTCTGTGTCTCTGTGTCTCTCTCTTTCTCTCTCTCTCTCTGTCTCTGTCTCTCAGTCTCTCTGTCTCTCTATTCTACGTCTCTCTTTCTTATAAACGATTTTTAGAACTTCCCTCTAAACCCACCCGTTCCGATGCCCAAAAGTTGGCCCGTTCTTTCGGCCAAATCACCCCATCCCTTCTCCAAGACGCTGAGGATCTGATCGGAGTACGTTTGTTGTTTTGTTTTTGTTAAATTTTAAAACATATTTTTTCCATTTTAAGCATACTAACTCTGTAAATTTTCAGAGAAGGATGCGCCGTGTTGACGAGGTTTGGTGGCTTCTTCTCCTGATCAAATTCGGTCTTCCGAAGACCAACATCTCTCTCGATGTTCGCGAGGTCTTCGCCAAAGAAGAAAGGAAACAAATGAAAAAAGACAAACAGTGCGTCCAGAGACTCAATAATCTTTATGGAAAATCATAGCATTTTCTCCTTATATAGCTGTCGCCAAACCGAAATTTATGCTAATTGCGGAAACATGCTACGACTGCTAATTTCCTAAAACAGCAGAGCTTCGCTTGAACATTCGAATTTTACTGGCACGATTCCAATTTGGCGACAGCTACACATTATTTCTCCTATTTTGGTGCAAATCACGTTCTTTAGAAAATGTCTTTTGTTGTTGTTCCCAGTTGAAAAACAATAAAATGTTTATATGACAAAAGGTTCGATTACCTTCTCTATACGACATTTCTTGTTTTATATGTTCTCTTCTAACTTTTCATCGGTGTGGTAACGTGAAGCACATTAGCGCACACTCATATCTCCCATTTATATCTCTCTCAAAAACGGAGGAATTATCTAATTTAACATTCCCCTTTTCTATTGAAGTACATACAGGTTTTAACACCATATTCCCTTCATTTCCCTTTTTTATCACTATCATTCCTCTCTCTCTCTCTCTCTCTCTCTCTCTCTCTCTCTCTCTCTCTCTCTCTCTCTATCTATCTATCTTTTCCATAAGCGTAAGAACGGCGTAGGCCAAACTCATTCCGAGCAGAGGAGTATCCCCTACTTGATTTCCCTCTCTCTCTAACTCTCGTTATTTCATTCATTAGTAAAAACTTCAGAGCGTAAGTATGAATCACTGAGTTCTACATAGTAAACTGAAAGCACTCCTTCTCCTCATCGCTGCTCTCATCTGCCTCATTTTCGAACATTTCTGTGTAGTTGATGGTTCCAGAAGTGCAGTCACGGGCACCACGAGCAGTGTAAAAGCCAATATCGTCCTTCTCTTCGTCACTGTTTGCTTCATCTTCAACATTGTCTTCTTCTTGCTCATTCGGCCCTTCATCTTCGTTTTCTTCATCTTCCCCACTTCCTTCGGCATCGCCATCACTATCGGTTTCTGATTCACTCTCTTCGTCGTCGGATTCATCTCCACTTTCAGATTCTTGCTCCATTCCGATTCTTGCTCCATCTAAGTAATTAGAATAACCAATGTGTTCCACAACCGCCGGCTCAAAGCTATCGTAGACAGCTCGGTTTAACTCATTGAAGGCGGCTTCGTCACTTTCCGCTGCCATGAATTTATCGTAGAAAAGCGAAGGCATAATTGGAGCTTGGGGGAAGATTTGGGAAAACGCCGTGTCAAATAGAGCTTGACGAGAGGACTCGATGAAATTCACCTCGATTAAGCTCTGAAAATAGATGGTTCGTTTAGTTTGGTTGGGAAAATCACTTACCTCTCTGACGAATAGAAGTGCAATCTCTCCTACTAAATCCAGCTTGTAGATTCTCGGAGTTGCCATTCTCATACGGTCGCGAATCTAAATGGTTTAAGTTGGTTTAACCAAATTTCCGAAACAATTTCCTGAGATTAATTTCTGTAGTGAGAATAAACAGAGAAACACAGAAATACAGAAGGACACGAAGAGAGGCAGAGAACTGCGAAGAGAGAGAGAGAGAGAGAGAGAGAGAGAGAGAGAGACTAGAGTGACACCAACCAGGCCTGAAAGCCATAAACGGTCTATGAAAGGCCTTACTCGGCCTAAGGAAGGCCTATTTCTGTCTGATAAAGTGATGAAGGCCTAAATAGGCCTGGTTAGGCTGACCACCGCCTGAAAATGACGTAAACTCGGTCTGATAAAGGCCGAGCTCGGGCTAAAAAAGCTGCACACGGTCTATAAACGCCTTAGTCAGCCTAATCAAAACCTAATCTGTCTGATAAAGGCCTAATAAGGTTTGAGAAAAGCCCAACTCGCCTAAAAAGGCCACAAATGATTTATAAAAAGGCTTTAGTCGGCCTAAGGTTGACCTATTTTTGTCTGGTTTTTGAGTTTAAATCGGCATCAGAAGCCCAATTAGGCCTAAATAGCCGCAAATGGCCAACTCAATAAAAGACATTGGTTGGCCGAAATTTGACAAAATGGCAAAATTCGAAAATTCAAGAACGGCCCGATCCGGGCCGGCCCGGAATTTTTTTTTGTAATTAGTGATTTTTACATTGAGAGAAGGCGTAAAGTTTTGATCGGGCCTCGCCGGGGCAGAGAAAAATTTTGGAGCGGGCCTGCCCGGGTTAGCAGGCCGAGAGCTCGGCCTTTATCAGACCGAGTTTGCGGCATTTCTAGGCGGTGTTGGGCCTTTCTCAGGCCTCTCGAGGCCTTTATCAGACTGAAATAGGCCTTCCTTAGGCCGAGTAAGGCCTTTCATAGACAGTTTCCGGCATTTCAGGCCTAGTTGGTGTCCGTACAGATAAACAGAGAGGCGCAGAGATAGAGAAAAAAGAATTGTGAAAGTATTCAAATTTCACTCACCGGCCTGAAAGGATGATCTTTGTATGAATAGGGTCGGGGCAGTTTCCACAGAAACGTAAATTCTTTTACATATTTTTCTTGAAACTGCCATAAGTCAGAATAAATCAGTGCTAGGTATTCCAACTCTCCTTTAGCCGATGGATCCGAAACCAAATCCTAAAGCATAATTTTATGGCGCCATTTAAAAAAAACTCACCAGCAAGAATTTCTTGAATTTTCTCTTGAAATCCCTAGTGGAGAAAAACAACAACTCAAAGACAAAACTGTAAAAATTTCGAACAAGTGGGGCTAGTTTTACTGGCAATGGTCCTGGGTATTGCACATGAACGTCTTTGCAGTTCTAAAATAATTAAAAGTTGTAATAATTAATGAAAATTAACCTGAAGGGGCCAAGACTGAATAACTTCTGAATTTAGGCGACCTCCTTCGTCGCCTTCGAATTCCTTTTGATTTTTAATCCGCTTTTGGTCATTTGTAGTTGAAAGACCGTCAATGTAGATAGCAGAACATTTGATTTGAGGGAGAGTTATCGTCGGGAAGAACATGTAAGCGGCGAAGAGATAATTGCAATTAAGTTTTAATTGTTCCAAAAGTGGAATCAGCTGGTTCTTCCAAACTGTAGCCTGACCCAGTCGGCGCTTCCAATAATTGCATACGCGCTTACTACCACGATTCTGAAAATACTTTATAGCAATCGTTAATAACGAAACGTTAATAACGGGTGTTTCGCACACGCACACGCACACGCACACGCACACGCACACGCACACGCACACGCACACGCACAAGTCAATAAAATGAAGGGGAAAAAACGAAAAACTGACCACTCCAACTAGATTGAAGTTTATTCCGGAGAGTTGCAAATATGGATTTTTGAGACGAGCTTTCTTGTGAAAGATTTGGGGGTGGAGAGTATAGCACCCTTTTAGGTACTTCCAATTCAACCAGCCTTCCAGGACTGTAACACGGAGCCTTGCCTGAAAAAGTGGATAATGAGACGATTGATAAATGAAAAGACTGACTGAGAGGTCTAAATTTTGATGGAATTTAATCGGATTCAAATTCTATGATGAACATTTCTAGGTAATAGCTTTGTTACATCTTGGTCGGAAGCTCCCGGCCCGTGTAGGCCCGTTTGGCCGTTCTAACATTAACCGAACAGTCAAAAATCCACAAATTTCCTTTTTTCACAAATAATTGGCTTAGATGTAAACAAAAAACACTATTAGTTCCACTTAGACAAGATTTCGCGGGCCGGGCCGAGGAAATCTAAGGAACGGGCCGGCCCCTCTTTTTTTGAAATTCTATTTTTAAATGTAACTCTTTTCAAAGTCTATATTTTTAAGTTCTTTTTGTTGCAAAACATAGTTCTAATTGTGCAAAACATACTGTGTGAAGGAGGATTCGAACTACCCTATATAAAATTTGTATGTTTTCATGGCCGAGTGGCTAAGAGGTCGGACTGGTAATCCGAAGTTGCCCCAGTTCGATCCCCCGCCGGCAAAACTTTTTTGCCATAGTTGATTTTTACATCAGGTACAATAGAAACGAAATTCCAAAAAATTCAATTCCAAAGCAAAAACTTTTTTTTTCATGTTTTGGAATGTTTGACCTCGGGCCGCGGGCCGGGCCGGGCCGTGAATTTTTGGAGAGCGGGCTGGCCCGGCCCGGCCCGTAGCCACCCTTGCACTGGTGTCAAAAGTCGATGATTGTTCAGCTTAAGCTAAGGCACTCTGGTTGCCACTTAGACTCACCGTTTTATGATCAGTCACTTCTACAAACAGCACCAAATTATTGTTACAGGGCCGATTTGAGAGCAGAAAACGGTGCTTTTCCACATATTGGTCTGATGTCTTGCAAGTTTGACGAAAACGACACAGAGTTTGATAATTCATCTGTAAATTATGTTAATGGTTTTTTTTTTAAACCACTCACCTTTTCGAAAATTGGAAGAAAAAGGTCGAAGGGTAGACGTTGTTTTGGCAATAGTTTCCTTCTTTTAGCAGGCTCCATTGTGAATTCTGAGTTAACTAGAATCAAAAAGTGAATGAAAAATGAGCGAAAAGAAACGGTATATAGAGCGAGGAGGTGAAATACGGAAAGACGCTGCATTTAATGTCAAAGCGTTGATTTAATAAATAAAAATACATTTGAATACTCATAGATAGTGCAACAAATAAGCAGACCTGAATTAAAAAACGCGCGGGAAATTAACAATGGTGGGCGCTCTGGCTCCGAAGCGCCCTGGTTTCTCTGACTCTGCCTTGGCACTTAGCCAAGGTCGCGTAAATAAAACCAAAAAGTTTAACGCATTCAAGAATGGACAATTTTAAAGTGAAACAGCTTTTGCTTTGAAACCCTTACCCAAAAAAAGGATCAACAGTCTTTTAAAATTGGCGCTTTTTCCGTTAAATGGAAATTTCACATTAACGTTCCGATTGGGTAATGAATCGCCTTCGAATGGGGCCATTTGATTTGGCAAAATTTTCTTCATCAACATTGCTTAAGCAAACGGTTGTTCACACAATGCATGCCTATGACAACTCGATTGAATTACGTCCCGTAAAACACTTTTAAGTTTGGGTACCTGAAAACCTTGTTTTTAGTTTATTTTCAAACACGAAAATAGGTGTAACTTTTTTCTATGTGCCAAAATCGTTGTTTGCTTGTTTTACAAAACTGTTGGTTGTAACACAAGCATTCAGAAAAGTATCCCTTCAAATGTGTTTGGATCAGGTAGAACGGAGATATGAACTAAGGGTTAAGGTCTTTAGGGTTTGGGGTTAAGGCACCTAAGTGGCTCACCAATGGCCCGAACCTTCATTTTGGGTTATATTAATATTTATTTTGAAGTTTTCAGCGGAAACGAAGACAAAAATTCGGAAATGTCATAATAGAACTCGAAATATTCAGACATACCGTCTTAACTACGCTACATTGGCTCGATCGTAGCATGGCCGGGCCGGGCCGGGCTCGGTGCAACGGAATTTGTTCCTAAAACTTTGCCAAATCGAATGAGATTACCAAAATCGGTCCTGAAGCCCTTAAATGACATTTAAGGCGGACTTGTTTTTATTTTCAGCAGTGTAAAGGAAAAAAACCATCGCCAAAGTGATTAAGTGAAATAAAACACTATGGTATCTAAGAGTGAGGGAGAGAGTTAGGAATTACAGACAAAAGAGAGACAGAGAGAGAGAGAGATACAATCAGAGAACCCTCCCCCGCACTTCCTCGTAGTTTCTCGCTTCCCCTGCCGTCTGCCTCCCATTTCCGTGGCCTAATCCCCCAATGGCCATCGGTGTCAGGTTTCAATTCCAATTCAGATTTGTCTTACCCCTATTAGTCAGCAAAACGACCAAAAGTGCATCTACCGTATTCTTTTCCCCTATTTTCTTTGATATTCATCGTTGTATGCATTTTTTGAAGACTTGTTTTGCTCCGATTTTGATTTACAAGCGAATTTCAGACCCACTTACCCATTTAATCCCACATTCACACCTTTTTCTCGTTCGACAATGTTTATTGTCTCAGTGACACATAAGTGCACTTAGAACTCGAAGGCACACAAAGAAAGTACGCATGAGAAAGAAGGTGAGTGGAAATGGAGGCAAACACACCCTTTTTCAACCCCCTCACACACTTGCTAATACATCTATTATTGAGAAAACAATTCAAAAGGAGCAATAGAAGCATCATAAATCAAAGAATAAATGGTGTTTTGAAGTAAAAAGGAAGCAAAAGATTTCGAACACGGCAGGACTCGAACCTACAATCTTCGGATCCGAAGTCCGACGCCTTATCCATTAGGCCACGCGACCACATGGCGTTGCGCAGCGAGCACGCGTTAAATGTGGCCGTGGAGACGCTGTTTGCAGTTAGTAACTGCAATACTACGATTAATACATTTTGAAATTATAAATCAGACCACCCATTATTGTTTGCTCTTTTCTAAGTATTTTGAATATGTAGTGCTAAAAACAAGTTTTTGACATAAACAGTCCTTTAAACGGAAAAAAGTGTAAAATAGTGATTTTGACGTTTTCTCAAGTAAAAACACATTTCCCCCTTTTACCAATCATGCAAATCTTGCAAATTAGGACGTTAGCGGTTTCCTGGGCAAAAAGTGAAGGGTCTCCGAGCAACAATCCCGCATGCGCTTCCATTTCAGCTCAAGTTTCACGGCGCCTCAGCCAGCTGTAGTATATTTTCATATACCATTCTCTATTCTTTCTTGTTTTTTTTAAGGCCTTAAGTCACTTAAAAGTAGTTTAATGTCATGTTCGTAACGCTGAAAATGAAAAGCCCCCTTACTGCCTCTTTAAGTTTATGTTACTTTTATTCAAAGCTTTTACGAACATGGTCCTAAACGGCTAAAGCAGTTAGAGTTAAGTTCTTAGGGCACTTAACGTGGATTATTGGCTCACTGATTCTGAGACTTCTAAAAAACTATGTTTATTTTGTTCTTAGAGTCCGAAAAAGCGAAGGACCGCCCAATTGGCTCAATATAGGCTCTGCTCTCAGAACGACTCTCTGAATTCCGCTCATTTGCCTTCCTCATTTTCAGGTGATTTTTTCATGTGCACTTTTTGTAAGTACTGCTGGAAAAGATGCACTTTTCCGCATTCAGCTCGCTTTGGGTCTCGCTTTCAGCTCACGCCATATTTCCAGTCGAAACTTTAAATTTCCAGTTTGCAAAGAGAAACAACTTTGTGATCCGAATGAAACACAAAAATATTTGCACTGGACAACCAAGAGAGAGGGAGCAAATGATTCCAAACAACAAACAAAAATGTTCTGCGTTCGGGGGGAATCGAACCCCCGTCGAATGCTTGGAAGGCATCCATGCTAACCATTACACCACGAACGCACTGGACTTATCATGTTGCGGCTTTTAGGCTATCTAACCCACGGCGCCGAAAACTGAACGTTTTCGACTCCGATTCTCCGAGAGTTTCCAGAAGCTTCACGTAGCGTACACGTGGCCGAGTGGTCTAGTGGTATGATTCTCGCTTAGGGTGCGAGAGGTCCCGGGATCGATCCCCGGCTCGGCCCAACTTTTTTGTTGTCGTTACGTTTTCGTCACCGTTGAGAGCAAATTTGACTTTTTTTTAGAAGATTTATGGAAAAACATCCGACTCACCTGTCGAAAATCGCCTTCTTTGCCCTTTCGTTAAATTGTCTATGCAGACGTCACTTTTCAAATTGAATTCTTTCCTCAAACGCTCCAAACAAACGTATAAACCTGTAGAAACGAAAATTTGGCGATAAATGATAAGACTTACCGGAAAAGAAGGCAGTACGGCTGCAAATGAACTTTTTTGACGAAACGCAGAATTTGCGTATGCACCGCGGCGGCAACGCAAATTTGCGTACGGCGCGTGGCGTGCCAGAAACCATTTCACCTCAAAACTCGATTACCTTACAAGAAAACGAGAAATTCAAAAAACCCTTCTTTGATAACGAACCCTTCAAAGTTTTCCTCCCACCTCTAGCGCCAATTAGAAGCCATAGATTCCGAATTGTTTGCTCTCTCTGGCCAGCTATCACTTCCCGGTTGCCGAGCCAGTTTTAATTACGCCGTGTTGACAGGAAATTTGGCGACGATCGCATGGCAAACCCCAATTTTCGCTCATCATTCACGTTTCTTCCTCTTTTGGTCGCAAAAAGCGCAAAAGTTGCAATGATCTCCCCGCCGGCGCGCCAATCGCTCGATATGGCGCGCCGGTTGAGATTTTGGCAAATTTGGTTGATTTTCACGGTGAGAAATTGTAATTTTAATCTGTTTCTCTCTCACCCGGAAAAAAAGCAAAAGTGTTGTGTTTTGACGTGTTCCCGGCTGCAGTTCACTTCAGGAACAATGCAAAAACGACGCCCACTCATGCAATCGGCTCCCGCAGCGAAATAATCGCCTTCCAGAGTAATCCTTTAAGAAGAGAGATTTTTCAGAAAAAGGAGATTTTGCTAAATGAATCATTAAATAGCTTGAGAGAGAGAGAGAGAGAGAGAGAGAGAGAGAGAGACAGAAAGACAGTGAGACAGAGAGACAGAGAGACAGAGAGACAGAGAGACAGATAGACAGAGAGACAGAGAGACAGAGAGACAGAGAGACAGAGAGACAGAGAGACAGAGAGACAGAGAGACAGAAAGACAGAGAGACAGAAAGACAGATAGACAGAGAGACAGAGAGACAGAGAGACAGAGAGACAGAGAGACAGATAGACAGAGAGACAGAGAGACAGAGAGACAGAGAGACAGAGAGACAGAGAGACAGAGAGACAGAGAGACAGAGACCAACCAATTCAATGAATTCAGCGTGACATTACTCTTAAATCTTTCCGGCACGCAACTCCTTAGCGACATCCGGCTGGCTCCTTCTGGGCCCGGCTGTCAGCAAACGCCTTATGACGTCATTGGTGCCATTTCGCCACGGATTGCCAGTCGTAATCCGCTCTTTGAATTAGTCCCTTCACCACACTTTAATCTCTCCCTGCCTTACTTTTAAGTCCCAATTGAGCTAATTAGCTGGTACTAAATGGAGGTACCAGCTGCCAGAAGTTAAAAATAGGCTGGCACCTGTGAACTTAACTTAATCTTAGAAATTGTTCAACCAGCTGGTAAAATGCACTTTGATATCCTTTCCGGCTGTCACGTTACCTGCATCTGTTCTTACCAGCCGGCTGGTTTCAACGTGAAAAGATTCTGCCAGCCGACTGTCGACAATAAGTGTCGTGTATTAGCCTTCCATTACGTTCTGACGCTGTGGGGGGTCCTTTCCTCAAAGACTGGCTGGTACTTGCTGCCAGCCGGGAGGTCCACCTGGGTCCTTCCTGCCAGGTAACCGGGTGGTCACACCCACCAGCCAAACTGGGTGGTCCTTTCCTGCCAACAGGGTGGTCCTTCTGGGAGGTCTTACCCGGTAGTGAACCGGGTGGCCCTTTCCGCGTTGGGTTGTCCTTAGACCAGCCGGGTGGCGCCAGACTGCCAACCGGAAGGTTTCGAACACTACACAGCTTTAATTACTCACTTCATTGTTTGGGTATACTCCGCAATATCCAAAAGGAACCCGCGGCTGGCTTCAACTTCACCAGTCAGCTGTCACAACCGTACCTGCCAGCTGGCTGACCAAACATCTTCTCTTTTTGGAACAGGTGTCCCCACGCGAATTAGCATAAGCCTCTTAGTTAATTGCGATCCGCGCGCGTTAAAGAGAGCGCCTTGCTACCTGCCAGCCGGCTGTCCGTTTAGTGCCACCCGGCTGGCTCTCTTTCTTCTGTTTTGAGATGTTGAATGGTTCGGCGGAAGTTCGGTTGACTACATCCTGACGGAATGCACCACCCCCGTGGTCCCTGTGGTCCCTCAATGTGGGACTAGGGATGGAAAATATAGAATTAGACAAAAACGCAAAATTTTTGTTTCGCCATGATTTAAAAAATTATGCTTTTTCCCAATTTGATCACACATTGTGATAAAGCGCTACAAATATTGGATAAACACGCTTTAAAACGCGAACATTGCACTGCGCGCCGCTCCAAGCACGCGCAGCCACTCAAAAAATTTCGGATCCGCACGGAATTGAAGCATTCGTATCCTAAATCCCTGAAAGTTTGCAGAACACACAACTTTTCTCGGAGCGACCTATAAAGGGGTGATAAAACCTCGACGTCGGGTGTCAACAATGCATTTTGAGGCAGCTTGGTGACGAATTTTCAAGTTTTGTTGACAACTTTAAGAAATCCGTTTCTCTGCGCAAATTTTTGAAGAAATTAGCGCGTGAAAGGTATCCGACTCGCGGCGTACGCAACTTTCCGTTTCCGCCGCGGTGCGTACGCAAATTCAGCGCTCCGTCAAAAACTGCTCATTTTGCTCATTTGCAGCCGTTCTTCCTTCTTTCCCGGTTGGTCACTTACTTAATCTCCAATTTTTAGTTTTTACAGCGCGTGATGTTTTTTTGAAGCGTTTGAGAAAAGAATTTGATTTGAAAATTGACGTCAGAGATTAGACAATTTAACGAAACGGCATTGTAGACTCGTTATTCCACAGGTCAGTCTCATGTTTCTCACAAAACTTCTAAAATGGAGTCATACTTGGTTACAAAAGTGACAGAAAGGTGACGGCCAAAAAGTTGGGCCGAGCCGGGGATCGATCCCGGGACCTCTCGCACCCTAAGCTAGAATCATACCACTAGACCACTCGGCCACGAAAACGTTGCGTGAAGCTTCTGGAAACTTCTCGGAGAATCAGATCAAAAAGAGAAGTTTCAGTTTTCGGCGCCAGGCGTTCAGCAGTCTGGAAGGCGCAGAAAGCGGATATCAGCCCTTTCGTGGTGTAATGGTTAGCATGGATGCCTTCCAAGCATTCGACGGGGGTTCGATTCCCCCGAACGCAGAACCTTTTTGCAACTTGAAATCAAGGCGTTAAAACCTTTTTTTTACATCATACAACATATTTTTCATGTTTAGAAATATTTCTTCAAACCGTTGTCATTCTACACATAAAATTCAATATCTCTCATTCTTTCACTGACTAAGCAATGTTTCACGACATTCTTTTCGTCTAAACCCGTAAGCGGATAAAACAAATTTCCATAATGTGTTTTCTCCGCCCCAAAATCCGGATTTCCTGAGTAGACGCCGTAGTTGTCGACATTCTTAAAGCTGCAAATCATAATTGTGTCATCCTGTTTTTCGTTTTTCGTAGTAAGTCTGCAAACTTCCTCAAAACATTCCTTTCAACGAGTTCTCTTTTATAACCAGACACTTCCAACTTTTCGCAGAGACTTGCTTAAAAATTCGTACGTTTGCCCTTGCATTCAGAAATTCCTTCGCCCGTCGCATAATCCCCAGCCGTTCCCGTAGTTGTTCCCTCTCGCAAGGATTACTGCTAATGAGCATATGCGCGTTCTTTTATTACTTTAACGCGGCTGGCGCAGATTTTCGGAACAGAAATCACTAAAATCGCGCAAAACTGATATCGCAAATGGAGCAAGCGGCGGCGCACACGCCGAGGCCATGCCGCATGTCACACACGCCCGCTGGCGCCGATTACGTGGCCGAATGGTCTAGTGGTATGATTCTCGCTTTGGGTGCGAGAGGTCCCGGGTTCAATCCCCGGTTCGGCCCAAGTTTTTCCTTTCTGCTGTGAAACGCGTAATGTTTTCCACATGGCTGAAACCTAGTAACTGACTCAGATTTTCGTAATAACCCCATTGATAATCGTCTGAGCGTAATTGAATCACTTCATGAGCTGGTCTCACTAGTGCATTAAGTACACTTCGACGTCTCACTTGACGTAGCTTCAGCTATTCACAACTCTATTTACCCCGTTTCTTCCAAAAACGTCGAGAAAAACAAGGTATGAGTATGTGTTTTGACGCTTGAACGGTTATGAATATTCTACGAGGCGGTCAGAGATCGGTTTAGTCTTTTTCTTGCAAGAAAAGCAAACAACCTTTTTTTAATTTTTGGATAAAACTGTATATTGTTTCAAAGCAGTGATTTGTTAAGGTCTTTTAAATATTTGTGAGAGGGGACAAATTTGGTTTTCAGCTGTCATTCGCCTAATCTCATTTTCAGAAATAGCAGTTAGTGAAAATTTGATCATGACTGATGTACCCAGATTGAACATGTTCACGCGAGTCATTCAATTTATTGTCCAAGGACAAATCATTTAATGAAATGAGATTTTGAATTGAGTGTTGTATTAATATAATGTTAAGAAGCAAAAACGTTCTGCGTTCGGGGGGAATCAAACCCCGTCGAATGCTTGGAAGGCAACCATGCTAACCATTACACCACGAACGCGCTGGCATTCTATATCCGCTTGTGCTAGACTACCACGAACGCTTCGGTCAGCTGCTAGACTACCTAACGTAGGCGCCTAAAACTGGATCTTCTTTTTCGGGTTCGTTTCTCCGAGAAGTTTCCAGAAGCTTCGCGCGACTTCCCTGGTGGCCTAGTGGTCTAGTGGTATTATTCTCGCTTAGGGTGCGGGAGGTCCCGGGATCGATCCCCGGCTCGGCCCAACTTTTTTGTGGGACTACTTTTTGTTAGGTTTTAAGGTTTTCCGAAACAACATTGTACTGACCTTTTCAAATAGAGTTTTCCTTGTCCTTTCGTTAAATTGTCTAGTTTGACGTCTTTTCAAATCAAATTCCTTCCTCAAACACTGCAAACAAAAGTCAGAAGGTCTGAAAAAATGAATCTTTGGGCAGAGAGTAGGAGGCCAACCTGGAAAGAAGGAAGAACGGCTGCAAATGAGCAAAATGAGCAGTTTTTGACGGAGCGCTGAATTTGCGTACGCACCGCGGCGGAAACGGAAAGTTGCGTACGTCGCGTGGCGTGCCAGAATTAGCCGCTAAACTCTCGCTGAAAAGGTATCATTCAAATGCTTTAAAACCGGTTTCTTCATTTTTCTGACTGTAGCCCCGTTTTTATTGGTATCATCCCGCGAAACAGAGCTCGAAATTTCCTGTTTTCCATTAGAATCGGCATTGGTATCTAATTTCTGGTGTTTACGACCCTCTTCCTTCGATTATTCCTGTGAACGGGGAAATTGCTTCCATTCAGGAGGGGATTTTTTCAGAGACTCAATGAAAGCTGATTTTAGTTAGGGCGGACCTTCCAGTGACTAAAAAAGTTTTCAGAAAACTGCAAAAATCCTTGACTAAAAATACAAATTAATGCAAAAAGTTGGGCCGAGCCGGGGATCGATCCCGGGACCTCTCGCACCCTAAGCGAGAATCATACCACTAGACCACTCGGCCACGTGCGCTGGGTACGTGGATGCCGCAGACATTCCAATTAATTTGGGCGCCGCTTGTGGCTGATACGTGATTTTCCCACCGACTGACACCTATCGCAAGGATATATTAGCCGTTCCTTGCAAAACCTTTGCGGGCGATGTTTGGAGTGATCGGATTATAACACTCGACCGTAGACGGCAAACATAGCCTCTTACGCCTTTTACTCTCTTCCCTGTCAGGCCGTCACACCCTACACACAACATTTCAATTTCCCATCTGTTTTCCAAGAAAATGTAGAATCTTTCAAGGAAAAGTGAATATTGAGCTAAGAAGACATATAATGGACCGTAAAATTCAAAGATCAACACGAAATTGAAAACAAGAAGAGACAAAAGCCATTAGGGCAAAAACGTCAATTGATTTATGAAAAAGACACAAATACAAAATTTTGTAAAAATTAGTGTTTTAAAAAGCCAAATGTTGAGACATGTACGCGTTCTGCTTTTGATAGTACACATCACGTAGGCGAATGCGAAAAACCACTGCTTTTGACCTTTTTTGGTCATTTCTTCATTTAGCTGTCACAAAATTGAAATCTTTCCACAAAAAAACGGCCTTATTGCATCATGCTTGCGCTACTCAGGCGAGACAATCAGCTAAGACGCAGAGAAAATATCGCATTTTTTGTGGACGGCTGCTGATTTCGTTTTTGGCGACAGCCATAGTGCCGGGCCCTATCAAAGCCTATCGTGGCGGGACCCAATTGCCCAGAAAACATCAACAGAACGCAAGAATATCCGTAAAAACGGTTTCATTAGACCACCCTTCGCTTTTCCAGAAATATCAAGACTTTACCACACTCTGCTTGGTTTTTATTCGTAAATTTGCGTAAATTTCTAAATTTGTGACCCTTTTAAGTTTGTGTTATCACGGTGGAATACCCGCTTGAAGAAAGTTCCCCCTTGTATCTCCAACTATTCACTGCTGTGGTTGAGCTAGAGGCATTTCTTCCTGTCAGACCGACCTTTCCTCCAGGCGAAGTATTTTTGTAGAAAGTTGGGCCTTAACCTAGGCGCCGCAAAGGTGGGGTCGGCGCGGGTAGCCCGAATCCATAAGAAATTTTGGTTTTTTAGGCGCGCACGCACAATTTTATGAAAACTGGATATGTAACTATTGACTATGGCGTAAAAACGTACGCGCAACACGCTGGTGCAAGTGGTTTTTGAGAATTTAAAGGTCTAACCTCTGAAAAATGCAATTGAAACCGATTTTTTGATATAAAACAGGTTTAAATTTTTAGACCGCTGGTTTTCTTTTATTTTTCCGATGTAAATCAAATCAACGCTTGAAATGAAAAACAAAAATAAAAAATCCATGTTGGCGGATTTTTTTTATTCAACATTGTTTGAAATAAAGCCGCGGTGCTGACTCAATTAGCATGGAATTCCATTCAATTTGAGCAAAATTAAAAGTTTATTTTGTTTTACACTTATTAAACACGTAAAAACACCAAAATCGACAAAAACAAAAGAAAAATTGATTTTTGAACAAGGTTCACTTTTTCTGGATTTCCCCTTTTTGGCCGATTTCGACGTTCATACACCCGGACCGCGACTTCTGCTTTTCGATTCTTATTAATTTGATATTTGCGGTTTGAATGAAGTACAAAAATCGAAAATTCACTCTATTTTTTTCGCAATTCTAGTTTAAATATGTAATTTTACAAAGCCAGCGGCGAAATCCGTGCTCCGCTGCTAACGCGGGAAAGCAAAATTTTCAAAACGCTATTTCCTGAACTCCGATTACGACGTTTAAAAAGAATTATGGGATGATTTTACTCATTATTTGTGCATATTAGAACATAATTATTATGTTAAAACAAATAAATATCGCCATAACATCTTAAGGCGGAATATCACTCATTTGCCAACTTGGCGTGCCCGCTGTTTAACGCCAGGCGGAAAGCCTGCGGCAGACTGCGATCTGGCCCCGCCCCTCGAAACTTTCAATTGAAAAGGCAGCCGCAAAAGCCGCACTAAAATTGTCATTTCTCCTTTCAAAGTTAACGAAAATTCAAAACTCAAAAAAAGTTTTGCTGCTACGACTTAGGACTACAACCGTGGCTAAAAATAATCTTGAAAGATCAATGGTAAAATTTCTTCTTGCGGTCCCTATCTTAACCTGCCTCAAGCTTGTTTGTTACCCAATCGATTAAAGGGACCGTCAGGGGCCTTTTCTGATTGGAAATGAATGGTATGCTAATCGAGCCATTTCAACTAAAAGGATTTTTCCAAACACCGCTCCAAATGACAGCCGTGCGTAAAATGCTTGCCAAGTCCTCATTAGCATACGATTCTGAAAAGGCCCCTGACGCGCCCTTTAAGTCATAGCGCGAATCGTACGTTTTGAAAAAAAAACGATGTTTATAGAAGTCAGAGCTCCATTTTGTGGGACTTCGCCATCTGGGTTAGGCGATCATTGGCCGCCTGAGGAGACGGCCCTTAGCCGGTCTGGTAGGCGTCCTTCGGCCGCTTTGACTTCAGGTTATATAGCGGTCGCCAATTCTAAAGCTGTCATGTTTTCACAGTTATATAATGGGTTTTTTTTCCAAACAATGGCCCATCGGTCGAAAAAGACTATATCCTACTGTGACTCCCGGAATTGCAAGAATGGCCACAGTTTGCACAGTGCTTTGGCCATTCCAACATACAAACCCATGTATAATTTTCTAGGACTGTTCCATGAATCACTAGAATGTCTCAAGAAAACCCACAGCCTTGAATTGAAGTTCCACAGCCATTTGTTTTGGCTCTAAACATAATGGTCACAAGTTGCTCCACAGCTCCGAAACCCGCTGTTTTTCTTTAAAGAGGGCTTCTTCTGCGACAGTCAATGATCGACGATTTCCAGGATTCACTTTGTGGCACAAAAACACTCAATCAAAAAATCACACGGGTTTCAGTGACGGCGCAGTGAAACAAATATTGTTGACTCGACAGTCGAACCCCAACTGGTCACACCCTTCAAATACTTTTTCTCCAAAAGGCCAATGATAACGAAAGGCGAAACTGTATCGAACTAAAATCTTTTGAATCCAATGAACCGATAGAAATGGGCTACGAGGAATCTCTCGTCTGCCCACGCTTTCCATTTCTTCCGAGAACAGTTCTAAACCATTCATGTGAACCAATGGAACATGAACTTCATTGGCAAAACTCTGTCTTTGTGAATTGAATGGAAAAGTCACACAGAACACACCTTATTAGGCGTGATTACATGGTACGGGTACTTTTTCAATTGAAACTCGTGAAATGAGCTCGAACTTTGCTTTTGTGAAAACAAGAATCAAAGGCAAGGCAAATATAGACTCTAGGAATTGAAAACACTGTGCGTATCCATTTTGTACCCACCTACACTCACACACTCACACACTCACACACTCACACACTCACACACTCACACACTCACACACGTAGTTTCTCTCTCTCATCTCCCAGTTTTTTATCTTGCACCAACTTTTTGATCGCCTTCGCTTTGTGGATCTATTTCCACCTCTCTAACGTGACCTCTCCTAAGCCCCGCCCCTTTATGAACCTCTCCTGACAACTTTTCTCTTCCTGTGTTTGTTTACACCGTCCCCGCCGTGTCCTCTTTCCGTCCTTTGTTTTGAGGGGCGTGGTTCCGAGTGGGCGTGGCCTGCGACCTCTAACCGAGAGAGCACTGCCACCCGTTTGGCACAATCGACCCCGCCTTTAATTAGCGAAAATCGATTTCTGTGTTTCATTTTGGATATCGATTGATTACTGATTTGCCAGACCTATCACAATCTTCTCTGTTGCGATTTCACGCTTCGCTACTTGTCCCAATTCTCGAGGTCGCCCGTTGTTTACAACACGCAAGGTCCAGTAGACTTACCTGCTCTCGACACACGTTTAGTTTCAAAAACTGGTTTAAAAATTACAACTATATTGACTAAAAACCTAATTTTTTTTTAGGAATGAGACCTGTCGTTTGAAGCAGTCGTAACTTTTAGTTCGTTTTTATACCTATATCAAAAGGACAATTTTGCACTCAGTTCTGAAGTTGTAATTTGGAACTATCGTTGACCAAAATTCAATGCTCTCCCGATTTTTGTCATTTGTAACTCTCGTTGGTCACAATTCATTTTTGGACCACAATTCTGGTATGTTCACCCACAAACAATCGTAAAATGTTACTTTCGCGCAATGAGATCGTCGTTTAAAGCTCTCGTTGGACGAAATTCGATTTTAAGCGCGATGCAAATTTTTAAGCGTTTTTGTGGCTTTGTTAGAAAATTATACCATAAATACCATAATGAAAATGAATATCAGTACAGAGGCCGTAATTTGGAACAATCGTTAGAGAAAATAGAATTTCCCTTCATTTTGTAATTTGAAGCTCTCGTTGGACAAAAAGCGTTTTTGGACCACAAGTGCCGATTTTAGTCCACACAATACTATATGAGTGAACTAAGCCATTACCGTTGCAGTTGAAGTCGTAATTTGGAAAAATCGTAGGGTAAAATGCAAATTTCAAGTTTTCTATCGTTTAATGCAAAATAATGTTTCAAAAAAAGAATAAAATTGTTTGATCTCTGGTTGAAAATCAGCCAAGTTCTGGAAATTTAAATCGAAGCCGTTCTGTCAGCCTTAGAATCTATGCAAATTCGATTTTCGGCATTTTCAGCGTCAAAACAGGCTAAACTTGACCAGAGTACATATGTTCCAGAGGGTAAAGTGCTTATAACATGACATTTTCCAGTTTTTGCTGTAATCGCACCTTTCTGTTTAGGAAAAAGGTCATGTTTAGAATTGCAACTTTTGCAGGCTGAAGTTCGAGAGGGCGTAATTTGGAGCATTTCGTTGAAACTTTTTCAAATTTTCACGTCATTTTTACGTCACATTTTTACTTTTTGTTCAATTTTTCTTTGTCCAAAAATTTCATACAATTACATTTTTGAGTCAATGGGCAATATTGGCTTACAAGGGCCTCATTTGCATGCCGCGTAATCCTCAATTGACCATAATTAACCAAGCGAAATGAACCTGATTTGCCTTATATTTATCAACTTTCTTTTGTAAGAATATAATACATTGTAAAACTGAAATTTTAAAATACAAAAAACTTTGAAATATGTAAAAATCGTCAAAGTTTGCAATTTTTACAATTGTTTTCCTGTCGCAAACCACCTTTGTGCACAAAAATTTTGTTTCCAACCACAAAGGCATCAAAATTTATGTGAATTTTGCGATATTGATTGATTTCGAACACTTTTCGTGCATTTTGAAATTTTGGGTGAAGGGGACCACCCACGTATAACTTTGTTTCGCCAACGTGGGTGGTCCTTGCGATACCCCCCAGGCGGGCTGAAATTTTCTGTTTTTACCGCCCTGCTTCTCTTTATCTTTTGTTTTCAAGTGAATAACAACATTTTCTATTAAATAACAAAAAATATGTTCAGGGAGCGGCGAGAGCTCTGAGTAACTCATAAATAATTCTCTGTTTTCAGCTACCAAGTACAGAATTTAATAGTCTGAGAAACATCTTGTTTCATTAGGGAAAATGCGATGTTTGAACTTTAAATTAAAAATTTATCTTCTTTCACTTTGAAGTTGAAATTTTGTGCAAATTTGTTTGAAAAATCATTCCGATTTGAAAGTTCTCATGGGTTTTTTAAAGTGCGTCTAAATGAAAGTGGTAGTTCGGTTCAATAAGTTCAAGAACACTGAAATTTTCCGATCTTTAAAGGGAAAATCAAGAACTTTTTACATTTTTACATGTTTTTAAACTAAATTATTCATTTTTACTACTGTTAAAAACAGTAACGATTTCCCTATTTCCCCAAAAATGAGATAATTCTATAAAGCCATGGAAAATATTTCTTCCCAACGGGCTTCAGCGAACGTTTTTTGGCCAAAAGGGAAAAACACAATTGTCCGTTGTTTAACAGATGCTCTCGTCGTCTGCGTCTCGCAGCGAGAGATTCGCGCATTCCTCCCAAACCAATGCAGTCTTTCGGAAGAGTAGTCATTCGCTACGCGCCGAAGGTCGCATTTCAATAAAGCAAATCGTTGCAATTTATTTAAGACAGGATACCCCTCCTTTAAGTAAATGATTTTTTGAAACTATTCTTTCTCCCCCTCCCCCCACTCTATCGCTTAAAAAAACATTTTCAAGCCGACTTTAGCTTTCTTTTTTGCCAGTCAACATCCGATTGTCCGTTGTTTAACAGTAAAAACCAACGTGGCACTCCCTACTTTTACGATCGCCCGCGACTACCCCTTGAGGATTTGTTGAAATAATTTGGCTGCGAGGATCAAACCTCTCGCTGAGAGACGCAGACAGAACGAGAAATGCCGTTGAGACCCTTTTTCTGCATCAAACTCGGCTAACAGCTATATTTTTATGCATTTTCATTTGTTTTACTGCAGTTATTTACCGTGTGATTATTTTATATAGTCTAAAAATTGAAAAACTATTAAAATACACTTTTAAAGCTGAAATTAAAACCAGGTTTGAAATTCCGCAATGAAAATTTTGGCAAAGTGCCAGCTTGCCGATTGGCGCACACTTTTCTGTAAACACCGCGACGTCGGCTCTGCGTATGGCCCGTTGGGACAAAATATTTCACTTATTCATCATCAAATTACTTTTTTATCGGATACGTACATAAAAATGCTTATGGAAAGCTGAAACTATAAAATATGAATAAGCAAATAAAACAGCCCCTGACGGTCCCTTCAAGGGTTCGTTCGAGTACCTTACTTTTAAAAAAAGATGAATATATCTTTTCTCTCTTTGCTAAATTTGTTGAAGGAGGACATCTGTTTACAGCCGCCCTTCACTCATCCCTTCAGTTGCACGAAGAGAAGACGACGTCTTCCTCTCAATTTAAATTCTTTGCCTCAGGCACTCCTCTCTGGAACACTCTCTCATCTCCTTGTCACCTCCAGCTGTGTTATTTGAGGCGACTTCTTCGATGTCTTCTAAAACACCATATCTCTCTGCCTCTTTAGTAGCTCTCTTTCCTATCTCTGCCTGTTTCTCTTTCTCTCTCTCTCTCTCTCTCTCTCTCTCTCTCTCTCTCTCTCTCTCTCTCTTCAAGCCCCTTTCCATATCTGACGTAGCGGATATTGCCATTGTTTTCATGTTTTCTTCTTTATTGTTGTCAATTTCCCCTCCGGCCAATTCAGCCTCATGTTTTCTTCATTCATACAAGTCATTTTTCAGACTCCGCCCTTCCTTTACTAGCACCTTTGGTGCGCAAAACGTCGAATGGATCCAAGAGAGGTAGGCTTTGTTTTTGAGAAGTAAACAGGAAACGGCAGATTCTTTGTTTTCTCCTTGTTTTCTTTCGCATGAATGAGATTTTTGGGGTGGCGGAGGTAGAGAAGGTAGAGATGGAAGCTGTTAGAGACGCAGAGTTCCCGAACGAGTGTGGTGTTTGGGAGACGCAGACAGGGGTATGAAAGAAGAGGAAGTACGCATTTCGAAGAGACGCAGAGAATTTTCCATTCCAAAATCTAAAGACTCAGACGGTTAGACACGCTGAAAAGCTACTCCCGAGAAAGTGTGAGAGTTCGAGAGACGCAGATAGATACAAGATCGGTGTGCAATGACGAGATCCAGAGACGCACAGCTGATAAATTCAAAGACGCAAGCGGTTAGAGTCGCAGAGTTGCTGCTCCCGAGACACTTTAAGAGGCACGGAAAGAGAGAGAGAGAGAGAAAGAGAGAGAGATAAGTAGGCTAGACACGCAGCCATAGTGAGAGAGTGCGCACGAAAGATACAGAGCTAACAATATAAAGAGTGCTTTTTCACTGCAGAGAGGCAGAGTTTTCCATGTCAAACAGAAACGGTTAGACACGCAAATGCCGTTTGCGAGATAGTTCTCGCTGTTGAGAGACAGGAATTTTCAGATTCTCTTCTGCTTATTTCTTCTATTCCTAACCGTTGCTGAAGCTATCAAATGCAAATGTACGAAAGAATCAGAAACAGTGACGTGCTACGATGGAGTTTGTGAAATGGACGGTGGATGTGAGTTTTTCCTGCTTTTTTTAAATTTTCTATTTAATTTTCTTTTAAAATTTAGAAAACCGCAAATTTCAAAATCCTAGTAGCAGGGTAGATTGCTATCTAAAAGAATTGTTTCTCTGGCTCGATTCCCTCAAATGCCCAAATTTCCAAATCTCCTCTTTCATCCGATTCGAAGTCCTATTTTTGAAATAAAAACACAGCTGGACTTTCAGACCCCAAAATTTCAATCAAAACACCCGACCAAGCTTGTTTTTCTAGCATTATTACGCCTTAATTGAGTGTTTTCCACTAGAAACTCCTCGAAACTTGAAATTTTTAAAGTTATTTATAGAAAAAAACAGTTCAAAATGAAAAATCTGCCAAATTCCCGTGCTATTGTGGGTGTTCGCACAGTGGCGCGGTCGGTTGAGCGCGGGCGGCACGCGGGGGACCTGGGTTCGGCCCCAAAAAACGAACAATTTTTGGATTTAACGAGATTAAAGCGTTTTCTAAAGGGTTTAGCTGTTTTAAACTGAATAAGTGTTGAACGACTGAAAATCCACCTAGAAAATCGATTTTACTCTCAGAAAAGCAACTGTTCTATGGCACGCCGTGTCCATTACGAGTAAATACGCAAGTACGGTCCAATGGGAGCCATCTTCCCAGGCGACGCGACTGCTCGCGGCTGGTCCCGCCACGATATGCCTGGAAGTCAAGTTGGCAGCTATCCAAGTCAGGATTTGTTTATTAAAATCTCTACAAAACCAGCATTGCCTCGAAGCCAACTTGAAGATCAGGGTAATCGTGTCGGGACCGGCCACACAGTCTGGCAGACGGCTTCCATTCACTTTTACTTGTGCGCTGAACTTACCGTGATGGGTTTTGCATCGATTTTCGCCTTATTCTGTTAGTTTTTCGCACATGTCAGCGACATGTGTCGATTATTCGCATGTTTGCCGGTAAACTCGTTCAACAATTCCGAGAGAACACATGTTCGGCCGGAAGAGTCGGCGCCGATCCGTTATCGGGCGCGAAAAAGCGTGCGCTCCGATGGGTTCAGCCACCTGGTCCCCTCGGCAAAACGGCAAATGGTGAAAATTAGTACCACAGGGTGGTATCCCCTTGAAAACAGCCTCATTTGTGCTTCTAAATTGTGAAAATATCGAAAAATTCGGTTTTGTTCTGGGAAGTATCGAATTACAAGAGGACTGCGATCCTGTCATGTCCAGCCTCATCACGTTAAACTCGGCGGCAAACCAGGGACGAAAATAGCATTAGCGTGCTGTTTTTGACATGAAATTTTATTTTTGAAAGCGTGATATCACTTTAATCAAAGTCTACTAAATTCAGCTGCGAGCCTGAAAAAATGTTTCTTTTGGAACATTTATGCGGTTTAGCAGCATATCTCGAATAAGCAAATTCAATGAACCACAAATTTCGTAAGAAAAATAGCAACATACCTGCAAGAAAAATATAGCAAAAGAATTGCATCGGCCGGGAATCGAACCCGGGCCGCCCGCGTGGCAGGCGAGCATTCTACCACTGAACCACCGATGTGCGACGTTCGTGTGCGGATCCAAAGACATCTCGGGGTAGCTTCGATATATCGGAGAAACTTGTTCAGAAACTCTTTTCGGACCGAAAACCAATACAACAAAGACCTTTCTTTCTTGCAACCGCAACAGAGATGACCTTCATCAATCGGTTTCACAATTGATGACCCTAAGCCGAATTTTCGGAGAAATTTTCTTTGCTAGACACGAAAACTCCTGCGTAACAGGGTCGAAGACATTTCTTTACTAACAGGTCCTTGAAATTGTTGCCAAAACTGACCTTTCTATCCGAAAAACCAGAAAAAATGTAATGCATCCCTTGGACTTTCCTCTGACGGCCACTGATCCAGCAATTTCTCTTTTTCGCCCAGCGTCTCATTCCAAATGACTGAGTGCCTCAAAATTGAGCGCACACTAAATCTTCGGAAATTACAGGGTACGTCAGTGGAATTGAGTCGAAAGTAGGGTGATTTTCGGTCGAATGCGAGATAACCCAGCAATGGACGAAGCCGCGCGGAATAGCCCACGCGCTTATAGCGCGAAACTATGCGCATCGGTGGTTCAGTTGTAGAATGCTCGCCTGCAACGCGGGCGGCCCGGGTTCGATTCCCGGCCGATGCAACCTTTTTGCTTTTTTCCCGACTGTTTTCCTAAACGACCGGAACCACAAGGTTCAAATGAGCAGTTTTGCACTTTGTGCAGCGGCTGACTGCCTTCTGGGATTCGATTAGGAAACGCGGGATTATTGCCAGCGTCACCGCGAATCAGACATGCACACGGACCGAAATAGGAAGAGAGAGGGTCACAGCTTATAAGAGGGCGGATGTGTAAACACAGGAAGCCCCCACACACGGTCACTCAGCTGGCAGCAACGGATCAACGGATGAGACAGCCTGGATGGCAGTGGCTACCAGATTCTATGCTATTCTTTTACTTCCAGCTGGCAACAATAGACCAGGGCTGGTACCAGCTTGGAAATCTGACAGCCGGGTGGCACGAACTGGCAGCTATTACCTGAAACGGCTGGCTGTAACGCAAAAATATCAGGAAAGCAAGGCTGAAAGGTAAAAAAGTTCCCGTCTGTCAGCAATGGGTGATCAAAGACGCCGCCGTCTGGCACAAGCTATCAGTACTTGACCAGCTGGTAGCAGTGAGCTTTTCACTCACTATTGCCAGCCGGGGGTGTTCCGACTGACATACATCTCCGGTTTACAGTTTCGCGCTGTTTGTACTGATGCAGTGAGTTGGTTTGGAACCTGACGTTATGCGGCATCGGTAGCTCAGTGGTAGAACTCTCGCTTGCCACCCAGACGGCCCTGGTTCGATTCCCCTCCTAATCAGTTCTTTTGCCTTTGCTGTTTGTATTTTGCCCATCTGTCTGCAATAACTCTATTGACAGCCGCCGGTTGCCTGCAACTGACAGCTCCTGCCAGCTGGTTCCCCAAAAACGTCATCTTCGCTCAATAAATCCTCGATATTTCCTCGAAATACCACATTCTCATTCTTACCCTTCGCCCTTTTTCTTAGAAAAACGATGTATGAACTCTTAAAAGCGCACATGTCCCCTCCTGTGTAGTTGGAGCAAATATGATTACGCACACATACGACGTCTCTAGTGAAATCGAGCGAGACACCTGTTCCACTTTGTTAGGGGGGGATGCACTTAGGCAACCCCACACATGCTTTTAGAAGGCAGTCACGTGGTTTGGAAGGCGGAAAAACACAATCACACAACGTAGCGTCGGAGGTTAAAAGGATTCCAATAGAAAGCAGAGGAGAAAGGGGAAAACAGGAAATTGGGTGGGGCGAGGGGTTTCTGCCAGCCGAGGGATGGTTGGAGCCAGCTGGTTGAAAAGAGAGAAAGAGAGAGAGAGAGAGAGAGAGAGAAGAGAGAGAGATCAACCAGTCGAAAAAAGTTGCTGACAGCTGGTTTCAATTTCGTCCTGCTGCCAGCTGGAAAATTTGATTTACTGCCAGCTGGGTGGTAACTGACGAACTACGATGTCGATATGCCTCGGAATCGCAATATTTGGAAAAACGTCCTGCCAACTGGCAAAAGTGACGTTACTGCCAACGCCACCTAACCACAGATCCCTTTTGTGTTATTGCCAGCTGCGAAAAGTTGCTGCCAGCCTGCTGCCCTTTAGCCTAGAAACCCAGACTTAACGACAGCCTTAACTTCCAACTTTTTTAAAATACCGTAGTCCTGCCTTCCGTTTAATGTCCTGTTGCTGCCAGCCGGTGCGTGCGTCAGCTGGTTGCAACCAGCCGCCAAACAGTCTTCCTGCCAGCTTTGGTAAATGCTGTAGGCAGCTGGTTATGGGACCCGTACTATTTGATCCTGCTTTACTGAAGTCAGTGTTTTGAACATTCGGCCAGCCGTCTGTCACAAAAACCCGCGTGCTGCTGCCAGCCGCCGCGCCACCAACCGTTTGGAAAAGATAATTAGCGTGAATAATTAAGGTTAATTACTGTCTGGCCTCTTTATTCAGATGAGAAAGCACCTGTTGGCCATAAAATGGTTGTAAATGGGCTTCAGGGGTTCCCGTAAATGGCCAAAAGGGCAAAAAGTCACTTTTCGCCGTTTCACGCTCAAAATTTAGCCATTTCCCCAGTTTCGGCTAATTTTGTCTACCTGATCTCAAATTCCCCTAATCCGCTTATGTTAATGAGTCGGGTTTAAAGGACTGTCCCGTTCCCAGGTCTCCATTTGTGGTCACTTAGCGGCATCCGTGGCCTAATCCCACCCAGATCCGCCGGCCGTCGCCGAGGTCACTTCCGGACATTGTTTGTAATCAAAGCGAGGCCCACAATGACCAGACGGAGGGTGAATTGATCGACCAGGGACTGTTTACAGGTCGGCGAAGAGTAATAAGAGGGACCGGACACAAAAAGGTTGGGCCGAGCCGGGGATCGATCCCGGGACCTCTCGCACCCTAAGCGAGAATCATACCACTAGACCACTCGGCCACGTGGACTATGCGTGAAGCTTCTGGAAACTTCTCGGAGAATCGAATCCGAAAGGAGAAGCTTCGGTTTTCGGCGCCTAGGCGTTCGGGTAGTTCGGGTAGGCGCGGCAAGCGAGTGTCAGCGCGTTCGTGGTGTAATGGTTAGCATGGATGCCTTCCAAGCATTCGACGGGGGTTCGATTCCCCCCGAACGCAGAACTCTTTTCTTGATCAAAAAAATGCGTTTTGCAAAAGCATTGAATAAAACCACCCTAATCTTTTTTTTTCATTTTCCACGAAATCCTGTATCAGAAAATCTTTGCTTTCCTCGTAATAACAAAGAGAACGGCCGGGTTGGTTCAATTTCGGTCACTTTTAAAAGACAATTATACTAATTAGCACTGCATTACGAATTAAAATCCATAATTTACTTAATTAGTACTTAAAGTATAGTCAAAATGTCCGTAAATGGCCTTTTAAAACCAACTAATTCTCCATTTTTCAGCGTGTCTCATGTTGCATCACCCCACAATGGGAATTCACTACACTTGCCACACGAAAGGATTAAAGGTATGTTTACCGATCGATATTCCAACTTATCGATTCTTTTTCCTTATTATCGATTGATTTCCAGGACGGTTCTTGTCGAAACAAAACTTCCAAAAGCGGCGCCGCTGTGAGGATTTGTGGCTGTGAAGCATCAGATTTCTGCAACTACTCCTACTGGCCTGACAAGTGAGTGCAAACAATCGATAATCAATTGATTTCAAGCGGAAAATTTATTTAATATGCTCTTTTCCTAAAACCGTTGGATTAAAGTACATGTTGGTGACGAAATTCGATACATATCCCTGTTTGGGCACCTGCCTGGCGGCGGGAGGCACGGTCAGCCATGGGGGAAGTAGCCAAACTGTTAATTACAGAAGGGGAATTCGGCTAGGGACCTTTCGAATTCAAAATTCTTTTTTTTTGAGAAGTTGACTTTAAAAAAAAGCAAAAGGTTGGGCCGAGCCGGGGATCGATCCCGGGACCTCTCGCACCCTAAGCGAGAATCATACCACTAGACCACTCGGCCACGTGGAAGCTGCGTGAAGCTTCTGGAAACTTCTCGGAAAATCGGATCCAGCAAGAGAAGATTCAGTTTTCGGCGACTGGCGTTCGTCACTCCTGATTTGTCAACCGCGCCTAAGCTCAATGTAACGTAGCGTTCGTGGTGTAATGGTTAGCATGGATGCCTTCCAAGCATTCGACGGGGGTTCGATTCCCCCCGAACGCAGAACTCTTTTAGATCTACTAACTAGTGAAAACACAATGAAATCTTTCGTAGAGTGGTAAATAAAAACAAAACTCCGGTTTGTCATTCGTTTGTTTGTATTTCCATCAGATAATTGAATCAGAACAGCATAAACTTTGAATTCCTCGTCTAAGAATGCCATGCAACTTGAAAAATTCTATTTGAAGTAGTTTAAAACACTGAAAATGGAACGAGATTGCAATTTCACAAGAAAGTAACTCACCGAAGAAAAGCACTCGCACAGCCGCCGCTAAGAGAAGTAAATGTGGAAATGACTGGAAAATGGAGGTAGAGAAGAAGCGCAAAGTTTAGACTGTTGCGTTGGGATATATGAGCTGCGGAAATGAGAGAAGGAAATATTAGCATAAACCAATACTTCCTTCTTTTCGATGAGGATGTGCAAAAATGATCTGCGTTCGGGGGGAATCGAACCCCCGTCGAATGCTTGGAAGGCATCCATGCTAACCATTACACCACGAACGCGTTGACAGTCGCTTTCGGCGCCTTCCTGACTACCCGAACTACCCGAACGCCTAGGCGCCGAAAACCGAAGCTTCTTTCGGATTCGATTCTCCGTGAAGTTTCCAGAAACTTCATGCAGCGTCCACGTGGCCGAGTGGTCTAGTGGTATGATTCTCGCTTAGGGTGCGAGAGGTCCCGGGATCGATCCCCGGCTCGGCCCAACTTTTTAGTCTTCACCTTTCTGTCACTATTGTAAGCAAGTTTTACTCCAGTTTAGAAGTTTTCCGGAAAAACATCAGACTGACCTGTGGAAAATCGTGTTTACTCTGCTCTTTCGTTAAATTGTCCCTGCTACGTCACTTTTCAAATCGAATTCTTTCTTCAAACGCTCTAAACACACATCAAACACACTGTGAAACGGCAAATTGGAGAGAAAGTAGGAGACCAACCGGGAAAGGAGCAAATGAGCGGACTGAACTTCTTTTTGACGGAGCGCGGAATTTGCGTACGCGCCGCCGCGGCAACGCAAATTTGCGTACGCCGCGTGGCGTACCAGATACCAATTAACTCTCAAAAACTCGAAACAAAACCGATTTTTCTGATTTTGTTAAAACATTCTCCAGAGTTTTGTTTAATTTGATCGTTTCAGGACCACGAGGCACCGATCATTGGCCCCAGAGGTTCAAGATACGACGATAGACACCAACTCAGCCCGTTTGATAACTGGAATTTCTTCTGTACTATTGACAGCTTTCTTCGTTTTGCGGTGAAATTCACCAACGATAGAAAAAAATTTCCCCCCTAAGCTAGAGAAAGATAGAAAAATCAGACATTCCCTCACTTTTCAACCAAAAAATGCGTTTCCGCCCCCTTTCCTACCCCAAATCGCACCCACTGCCTTTCTACGATTGCATCATTTTGTGAGTTTGATTTCGAGCAGTTTTCTATGTGCAATTTTCTCAAATTTGTCGATTTTTCTGGTGACCACACTTTGATTGAGCTTGTTTGCACACATTAATAGACGTGTAACTGAATTCTCTGCGTTTTGTTCGTGATTTTGTTTTAAGAAAATAAAGATGAGATCCAAGTTAGATAGGGATAGAGAGAAAAGAGAGAGGGACAGAGAAAGAGAGAGAGAGATGGAGGGAGACGGAGACGGAGTCGGAGACGGAGACGGAGACGGAGACGGAGACGGAGACGGAGACGGAGACGGAGACGGAGACGGAGAGAGTAAGTCAGAGTCAGTGAAATAGATGAAAGGAGAGAGGGGTGAGACATGAAGAAAGAGAAAGAACGAGAGAGAGAGAAAGAGAGAGAGAGAGAGAGAGAGAGAGAGATAGAGAGAGAGAGAACGAACCCCTCTTTTATCCAACACCAATTTATCTCATCAAATGACCTCACCTATTCTGGTGGCCAATTTCCTCCTGACTACATGCGTAAGCAAATTGAGCTATTTTCGTAGCCGTAGGTCAAAAGTCAAACTCTACTCCCGGTACATTTTTCTTTCAAGCGAATATCGCTTTTTGACAGTCTTTTAGAGTTTCATATTCATTTTCCAAGATTTAGTGTTGGTAGATGTAGATAACTAGAACATTGCCATTTTTCATCAGAAGCTTCCTTTTGACGAGACGTAAACCTAAAATTGTTATATAAGTGTTGCCAAACGAGCATCGGCTATTAAAAGCTGTTTTTCTCTGTGTCTTCGCTTCTCGCACACTATTTCTGCGTGAGTATCGCAAGATAGTCATAGTTAATATTTTATTCAAACGGAAAAAAATTCGTTTTTTATGTGCTTCTCCTTTTATGTAAATCAGTTACCTCATTAAATTCGGTGAGTGTCTCATTGTAAGACTTTTCAAACATATAGTTTAGATATTTTATCGTTTCATTGAAATCCGAGCCGCGAAACTCAACTCCAGCTATTTTATACCGAATGACATTCTAAAAAACATAAATATATCGAAAAAGAAACTGAAAATACCAACAAAAACAGACTTTTCACAAGCCTGCCGCGAAATTCGCCCAATTCTTCGGCACTGTTTGTTTCTTTAGGAACATGGGACATTAGACCTTGATAATTCACGGCATACATTCGTATGCAACTCCTCTGAAAAAAAAAACAAAGGTGTATGTGTGTGTGTGTGTGACTGTGTGTGTGTGACTGTGTGCGTGTGCGTGTGCGTGTGCGTGTGCGAAAAACACCAAAATTCTCAATAAAAACATACCACGAGGCTCAAATTAATCATTTTGATAAGATGTAAAAAGTATTTTTTTGAAGCGGGGTTGCTTATGTCATGCCTGAAAGCCAAATGGGCCTCGTACAAAGGATGTTCAACGTTCTGAAAAAAATTTTAAAAGTATTCTTAAAAATACAAAAAAATACCCTTGTAAAATCGTTCAAAGTGTACTAAAAAATTACCTGCTGAAAGTTTTCAAAAGGTTTCATTTCCGGATTATATCGAGTTGGACGAATTATGGAGTCCCCAGCTTTCGTAGTTTGATCGAATAGATATGTCTCCAAATCTTCAATTTCTTTCACAGTTTTGTTTGTTTCCTTGTCAATTTTCTTCATATATCCAGCCGCAATTTTTCCAGCAATTGACATTCCCTGAAGCATTATATTATACCTTTAATCAAATTTCCTCACCATAAAAGTAGCGTTAAGTTGTTCTTTATCGATCTAAAAAGACTTATAAATGAAAATAAATTTGAAACAGTCTACCTCCCAAAACAATTTCTCAAATGAGGATAGTGAGCAATTCGCTGCTTCGGCTAGCTGAGTAAAAATTTTTAATGTGGTGTTCAGACTCTCCTTTCTCTCCCGGGTCTGAAATCATTTTAATATTTTTTTTTAAATCTCTTTCTTATCAGGCTTAATTTGTAAGAAGTATCTCTGCCTTCCGAAGACGAAATAAGTAACGCAAAGATGAAAATTAGAAGCGGTAGAATTCCACAAAAAACAATGCTTTTTAAAAATTTCGCATCGCCCTTTAATAGTCCGGGTAATCCGATTGAACGCATTCGACCGGATGGATTATTTTTGTGTGGAATGTACCAATTACCAGTAAACATGGGGATAATCCACCATTGGTTCAGCGTAACACAAAGTCATTTACAAACAAATTTTGAGCAAGAAATCGAGAGCGAAACGAGTTACGACTCAGTCAGCCAGTACAGTTGAACTATTTTTCAGTTTTCAAAAGTAACGCTTATACCACGACAAGCGCGAGGGGCACACACTTCTCTTCCCCCTTCCCCTTCTTAGAAAATGAACCTTGAACACCACAATTTCTGACAATGAGACTCACTCTGAATCTTTCGTGGTGTCCCAGGGTGAAGTGACGTTGAGCATAGTTCTCAAAAGAAGGGCCGGCCCGCGGGCCGAAGCGGGCCGGGCCGAGAAAAGTGTCGGCCCGGCCCGGCCCGTTTCGGCCCTGTTTGTGAACTTATCAAATTGAAAACTCTTTAAATCGTTATTTTAGCTTACGTCAATTTTTTTAAACCCCGAAAACACTTTCGTTATACTTCTATTACACATTCAAACTATTTTTAAGTTAGCAGAAATAAAGTTTCCCGACCGGGATCGAACCTTGGTCGTGTGGGGGACAGTTTGACTGGGTGGTCCGAGTGGACGGGCCGAAGCGGGCCGGGCCGGGCCAAGACGGGCCAGGCCGAAGATTTTTTTCAAGTCGGTTCGGCCTGGCCCGGCCCGGCCCGTGAGAACTATGACGTTGAGTTTGTAACGCGGCGGGGAAATAGATAGGAAGAGGCTTCAGAGTGAGCATGGCGATTTGTTCATTTCCCATCTTCTGGTCGCAAAAAACACTTTGTAGTTTCTGTCTGCTGGTCAGCAGCGCAGCGTATTAAGAAAACGGAACAATTTTCAAGGAAATGTGAGGATGGTGGATTGGGAAAGCGAGGCAAAGATATCAAAGTGCGGCGGCCGGGAACCGCACTGGCGTGATGGGTTGCATTTAGTACCCCACCCTAGCGTTCACGCAATTTTCCACGGGAGACCGCGGAGCCGGC
>OZ059904.1:9579530-9687030 GCA_964057215.1 Oscheius myriophilus
GTGAGTGTGTGAGTGTGTGAGTGTGTGAGTGTGTGAGTGTGTGAGTGTGTGAGTGTGTGAGTGTGTGAGTGTGTGAGTGTGTGAGTGTGTGAGTGTGTGAGTGTGTGAGTGTGTGAGTGTGTGAGTGTGTGAGTGTGTGAGTGTGTGAGTGTGTGATTGTGTGAGTGTGTGAGTGTGTGAGTGTGTGAGAGTGTGAGTGTGTGAGTGTGTGAGTGTGTGAGTGTGTGAGTGTGTGAGTGTGTGAGTGTGTGAGTGTGTGAGTGTGTGAGTGTGTGAGTGTGTGAGTGTGTGAGTGTGTGAGTGTGTGAGTGTGTGAGTGTGTGAGTGTGTGAGTGTGTGAGTGTGTGAGTGTGTGAGTGTGTGAGTGTGTGAGTGTGTGAGTGTGTGAGTGTGTGAGTGTGTGAGTGTGTGAGTGTGTGAGTGTGTGAGTGTGTGAGTGTGTGAGTGTGTGAGTGTGTGAGTGTGTGAGTGTGTGAGTGTGTGAGTGTGTGAGTGTGTGAGTGTGTGAGTGTGTGAGTGTGTGAGTGTGAGTGCGTGTGAGTGTGTGAGTGTGTGAGTGTGTGAGTGTGTGAGTGTGTGAGTGTGTGAGTGTGTGAGTGTGTGAGTGTGTGAGTGTGTGAGTGTGTGAGTGTGTGAGTGTGTGAGTGTGTGAGTGTGTGAGTGTGTGAGTGTGTGAGTGCGTGTGCGTGTGAGTGTGTGATTGTGTGAGTGTGTGAGTGTGTGAGTGTGTGAGAGTGTGAGTGTGTGAGAGTGTGAGTGTGTGAGTGTGTGAGTGTGTGAGTGTGAGTGTGTGAGTGTGTGAGTGTGTGAGTGTGTGAGTGTGTGAGTGTGTGAGTGTGTGAGTGTGTGACTGTGTGAGTGTGTGAGTGTGTGAGTGTGTGAGTGTGTGAGTGTGTGAGTGTGTGAGTGTGTGAGTGTGTGAGTGTGTGAGTGTGTGAGTGTGTGAGTGTGTGAGTGTGTGAGTGTGTGAGTGTGTGAGTGTGTGAGTGTGTGAGTGTGTGAGTGTGTGAGTGTGTGAGTGTGTGAGTGTGAGTGCGTGTGAGTGTGTGAGTGTGTGAGTGTGTGAGTGTGTGAGTGTGTGAGTGTGTGAGTGTGTGAGTGTGTGAGTGTGTGAGTGTGTGAGTGTGTGAGTGTGTGAGTGTGTGAGTGTGTGAGTGTGTGAGTGTGTGAGTGTGTGAGTGTGTGAGTGTGTGAGTGTGTGAGTGTGTGAGTGTGAGTGCGTGTGAGTGTGAGTGCGTGTGCGTGTGATCTCACCGATTCAGGCAACACCCCCAAGCCCGTCTCCACCCTCCAGTCATCTGGAGCCACCGGAGGCAGCTACAAGAAGAAGTGAATTGATCGAAGCTGTTCGTTCAAGAATCTCTTGTGACTTGTTACTTGAGAATGTTAAACCCATGTTACTGATGACTCTTTCTGAGAGACAGAAAGAGAGAGAGAGAGAGAGAGAGAGAGAGAGAGAGAGGTAAAGAGAGAGAGAGAGAGAGAAAGAGAGAGAGAGAGAGAACAACAACAGACAAATGTGATCTTTGGGAAACCCCATAAACCCTCTCAATCCCCAACCCAGCCTTCAATTGGCATGGACGTCACGTCCCTTGCGCAGCCCAATTGTCGTGTTGTCTACTCGATGTGTCAAACGCCGTCTGCAGTACAGCGGTCAATGTCTTCCGGTCGGAAAAGAACAGGGCACTCCTAGAAAGAAGTGTGCAGGAAAGGTCATCGAGACCTTTAAAGTGCACAATGGGAACAAATGCACGTAGCAAAAATAATCTGCGTTCGGGGGGAATCGAACCCCCGTCGAATGCTTGGAAGACATCCACGCTAACCATTACACCACGAACGCTACGCCAAGTTGCGCTAGAACGTGGGAGACACATCTAAAGTAACGAGCGCCGGGCGCCGAAAACTGAATCTTCTCTTTGTGGATCCGATTATCCGAGAAGTTTCCAGAAGCTTCACGCAGCGTCCACGTGGCCTAGTGGTCTAGTGGTATGATTCTCGCTTAGGGTGCGAGAGGTCCCGGGATCGATCCCCCGCTCGGCCCAACTTTTTTCCCTTCAGGACCTTTAAAGCCCAAAATGTTACCCTTGTTGGGGTCATACTTGTGTTCATATCGCCGTAATGGCCGCCTGTTACAGCATTCTATGCCTCTCTCTTTCTGTGTCTCTGTCTCTCTGTCTCTCTGTCTCTCTGTCTCTCTGTCTCTCTGTCTCTCTGTCTCTCTGTCTCTCTGTCTCTCTGTCTCTCTGTCTCTCTGTCTCTCTGTCTCTCTGTCTCTCTGTCTCTCTGTCTCTCTGTCTCTCTGTCTCTCTGTCTCTCTGTCTCTCTGTCTCTCTGTCTCTCTGTCTCTCTGTCTCTCTCTCTCTCTCTCTCTCTCTCTCTCCTCTCTGTCTATCTTTCTAACCCATCTTTCTAGAGTACAACATACCCAATGTTTATGACTCGGTCACAGTATCAGTTGGCTGAGATCGCGGGGAGATCGTCTTCTTCGTGTCCCGTCCACACATTTTCCGTTTTCACCAGAACCACCGGCGCCGGTTGAGAATCGTATCGAGACTTCTCTTAAGCGGCGGCTCCTTCACTGGGATGTGCAGGTACTCGGGGTACGGTAGCGACCGTTTCTTTATAAGAGGAGGTTCCCTCAACGGTAGTCGAAGAAGGTCAATTGGGTAATCTGACCTCCTCTCAATGAAGAATTCTTGATTTGCTGATCTGGAAATGAGAGTTACGGTATCATCAGTGAGAAAAGGATACGGTACCTTTTCAGAGGAGGTTCTCGAAGGGGAACCCGCGGCATCAGCTGAGATCCTGCGGCCGGGTAGACGGACACATCTCTTTTCAGGCCACCGTGCATCAAAGAAACTGCTGAAAATGGAGATTTAGAAATTTTAAGGGACAACAGACGAATTTTGGAACGTTGTGTTATATTTTTTCCTCAACGGATTTTTGGAACTTTGCGGTTTTTACTGAATAAGAAACAAACTTTGAAACGATTTACTATGATTTTACGAAAAACAAGTTTTGAGGTGTTTTAATGTGAACTTCTTTAAGCTACAGACAAATTTTGGAACATTGTGATGAGAACTTTTTGAAACAATAGACAAACTTTGGAACGTTTGAATAAGAATATGTTCAACGACAGAATAATTTTGGGATATTTTATTGTAAATTTTGTTAAACGACAGACAAATTCTGGAACGTTCATGTGTAAATTTATATAAGCAACAGATAAATTTTGGAAGTTGGAATATGAATGTCTAACACAGATTAATGTTGGGACTTTTTGTGAATTTCTTTGAAAAAAAAATTCTATAAACAACAGACGAATTTTGGGACGCGTTTTTGGCTTCTTTGAATAACGGAGAAACTCTGGTACGATTTGATTTGCATCGACAAATTTTGGGCCAATTTATTTCGAATTCCATTTAATAACAGACAAATGTTGGAACGTGGTTATGTTGTTTTCTTTAACTAGACTAATTTTGGGACATAGCGGTGTGGAATTCACTGAAAAACAGATGAACTTCGGAACGTTGTTCCTGTATTTCCTTAGTTCCAGACAAACTCTGGAACCTTCCATTTTAATTTCTTTAAACAACAGATGAATTTTGGAACGCTTAACCCTTTCCCGTTTTCACTACAAATTTATTCAAATAAATGTGTATAAAAACCGAAAATATCTCTTTTTCTCGCGAGTTTTTGAACTTTTCGCCTAGTTTCGCATGATCACTAGATGTTTACGCTGTTCTACGCTCCCACATCAATTTTTGCACGTTTTAGTGATCATGTTGATGTGGATATTCTCGAAAATTTCTCGATTACCGAGTTATATATGAAAAAAATATTCAAAAGTGAAAATATACAAAATATGCTCCCTCTTTTAAAAAATAGATCAATTTTGCAACGTTTTTGTGTGGTTTTATGATACAGATTTATACAACAGACAAATTTCGGAACGTTGCGTTATGGAAACCTGCGTATTTTTGAATTTTTTCAATGTTTATTTAGTATCCTTTAATTTCTAGAACGTTTTAATGTAAATTTCTTTAAACAACAGCTAACTTTTGGAACGTTGCGATATGATATTTTCTATACAACAGATGAATCTTGGAACGCTATAATTTGGACTTATGTGAACAACAGACAAACTTTGGAACGTCCCAGTTTTTCCGCTTTCATATGTGTTTTACTGATTCGAAAAGTCCAATTTTCCCGCGAATTTTTGAACTTTTCGCATAAATACGCATGATCACTCGGTGGTTATGCAATTCATCATTCCCACCAGTTTTTGCACGGCTTAATGATCAAGTGGGTGTAAAAATTCAAGAAAAACATGTGTTAAGTGAATAAAATATATTTATGTATTTAAAATGTAGAAAACAAAGTTGACTCACCCCTTTTAAGGAGTGGCGGCTCTTTGACGAGCGTCCTTTCAAATGTGTGCTCCACTGGATATGTTCTGATCATTAGGGGATCTGAAAAAAGGGGTTCTTGCTTTGAAAAATAATAAAATTTTGAAATTTTGGTGTTTAAACTTCAAAAGAACAAAAGTTCACCTTTCCTCCATATCTGTTGGCCATGTGTCCTTAGTGCTAGAAACAGGAAACTGCACGCAACCAGCCACATCTAAAAATAGAGAGTTAGAGAGAGAGAGAGAGAGAGAGAGAGAGAGACGGAGAGAGAGAGAGAGAGAGACGGAGAGAGGGTGAGGAGGGGGAGGGTTAGCAGGTGAGGAGGTGAGGAGGTGAGGAGGTGAGGAGGTGAGGAGGTGAGGAGGTGAGGAGGTGAGGAGGTGAGGAGGTGAGGAGGTGATGACGCGAGGCGTGAGGGTGGGATGGCTTGAGGGCGTGAGGGCATGAGGGGCTAACTATAAGGACGTGAGCAAGTGAGCACGTGAGCACGGGAGGAAGTAAGTAGAACGTGAAGATGTGTGGACGTGCTTGAGTAATGTGAACGTGTAAAAGTGAAAACGTGAAAACTTCGATGATCCCAAAAGTACTGCGCTCGTTTCTGTTGCTTGTGTTCGTTTCATGGACTTATTTGTAGTTTTCCCTGTGCGTGAACCGGTTCGGTTGCAAAAAGAAACTCGTAGCTTAGCAGCAAAACCGAAATAGCACGGGAACGGAAGAGAGTGCAGGGAGCGGAAAGAAACAAGCGTAGTAATAAAAGTAGTGGGGAAGTGTTGCGAGAACGAGAAAAGAGAGAGAGGCGGAAGAAAAATGGGGCCGGAAATGGCAGACGGGTGAAAATTTGTATGATTTGTGACGAATTTGCAAATCGTAAAACTGGAAAATATACATATTATGGCGGAGAACCTCTAAAATGGGCGGTGACATTTACTACGTGCTATGGCGCATTCCTGTTTTTCAAAGGAACCTTGTAGACATCAACAACTGCTCGTTTGCAGAAAAAAGAGTGCAAAAGGACAAAATATTCCAATGGAAGTGGGAGAGACAGAGAGACAGAGAGACAGAGAGACAGAGAGACAGAGAGACAGAGAGACAGAGAGACAGAGAGACAGAGAGACAGAGAGACAGAGAGACAGAAAGACAGAGAGACAGAGAGACAGAGAGACAGAGAGACAGAGAGACAGAGAGACAGAGAGACAGAGAGACAGAGAGACAGAGAGACAGAGAGACAGAGAGACAGAGAGACAGAAAGACAGAGAGACAGAGAGACAGAGAGACAGAGAGACAGAGAGACAGAGAGACAGAGAGACAGAGAGACAGATCAAACGTGTCTCTGCAAAGGCGCAGTTACCCGCTGCACCGGTGGTCTAATGGCCGTCGTTCGGCCGAATTAGGGCCACCGGAAGTGGGCGGGGCCTGATTTTTGCGACGGCACGCGTTTTTTTATCAATCTTATGATAAGACTTTCGAAGTTTCACAAATGATTCAGAGACCTGTTATCCATTGTGACAATTCGCGTGGAGATTGATGCCTAAGAGACGAAGAAACTGTAATGCGTGGGAAAATAAACGTCACAAAAATTGTTTCATCGGAACAAAAGGCGTGGAATGCGGGGAATTCTAGACAACTACAGTTCTAGACAATTTCAAAAAGAAAGAAGATTCTGGGTTCGGGGGGAATCGAACCCCCGTCGAATGCTTGGAAGGCATCCATGCTAACCATTACACCACGAACGCACACGTACTGCGACGCACGTGGGAGCCAGATAATCTCGCCGCCCCGTGAACTGGATCATGTACGATTTGGCAAAAACAGCTTATCCAGTTCAAGCTGTCCCACGTGGGCCAGTGGAACCATTAGTTTATAGCTACTTCGGTGTTACATTTGCAGATTTGAACTTACAACGCTCTTTTTCTCATTGAAAGTCGACAAGCCATAACTTTTAAGCAAGAAATGAGTTCAGTGTGCACTTAGTTCAACAAATTTTGGTTCTGCGTAGTATTTTCGAGTGAAAAAAATTAACAAATGATGAAATTAAGTTCTTTCTGGGAAATATCGGAAGCAATTCAACGAAAAACTTTTGATAAGGTCACTCCTCCCCCGACAAGTTTTTTGGTATTTTTATTAATTCGATTTCAAATAAGATTATTTAAAATGAAAAATACATTTAACTATTTACTAAAAATGGAATAATTGAACTGCTAATGGAATCGTGCACGAAAAGTGGGCGTGGCCTAAGCAGCCGCGACGCGACCGCTTTCAATTAAAATCGCCGAAAAGGTTGAATTTTTGCTATAAATTCAACTTCTGCGACAGAAAAAAAAACTCTGAAAACTAAAGTATTCGGGTTCAGAACTGTGAAATTGCAGGAAAAGTGGTGAAAGCTGTAAACAAAACAAGGAAAGAAATGGAGGGGCAATTTCTACTGTTTCTTAAAAAAAAGTGGCGTTGTGTTTTCGACACTTCCTGCACAAATGTTTGTTTGTATGAAAAAATTTTGCAGCTTTAAAACAACAAAGAATGGAGAGTGACAAACAAGAAAAGCAAAAACGTTCTGCGTTCGGGGGGAATCGAACCCCCGTCGAATGCTTGGAAGGCATCCATGCTAACCATTACACCACGAACGCTACGTCACGTTGCACTTGGGCGCGGCAGACAAGTTCGGCGGCGTCGACGCATGTGCCTGACATTAATGCTAGAAGTGTTAATTTGGTGCCTTGTCCGTCATTTTTGAAGTAAAGCGTTGGAAAAAGTAGGAAATCCCACAACAACGTGGAAAAAACTGCGAGATTCGACCGGTTCGGGTGCTTTTATGCAGAAACCCTGTGGAAATCGCCTCGCACGACGTCAACACGCCCCCAAAACCAGTATATGAAACAGCAGGGTGTACTACTATCACATCATTCGCCGGAAATATGAAGTTTTTGTTCAAAAGTTCTTAAAAACATCGAAAATTACTCAAAATCGTCTGTTAAGTAGGGGGAAGCTCAAATTTAACACGGGAAAGTCATAATTTCAAGAAGTTGTGACACAAAGGCTTTCACAACACGATATAAATACGAAAGTCCTGATTCCAGACGGAAATTCCAGAATCTTCCGCGAATTCCCATGGAATTCCCACATTTTGGTCTCGACTGGAATTGCCAAGTTTGTCTCCTTTAATAAAAACAGAAAAACATGTTTTCTGGCAGCCGAAATACTAACAATAAGACTGGAAATAGAAGAAAAACTTCTTATTGTGACGTAGACGGTGGTTTTTCTCACGTGGGAATCGAAATAATAAGGATACTGTCGTGGAAAAATGAAACAATGGGTGTGTTTTGATGTGGTTGGTTTTTTTTAGGTCTGGCAAATGTTTTGAGCTGAAAAATGAGAAAAAATTGACCTAGAAGGTAATTTTGTGAAATTTTTGAGGAGGCCGCGGCGCCGCGCGCCACTGCGCCAGGGTGCCGCGCGCACGACCCCGGTTCGATCCCGCCCGGCGCACTTTATATTTCAAAACATATATTTGTGTTTTTTTTATGAAATGAGTGTGTTGAAACAAATTATTTAATCGAAAATATGCAATTTGCCTGAAAATCGTGCTTGATGGTCTTTCTTAAAGGGTTACGCGCGGGAAATACCGTAAGCCACATCTGACCCGACCTGAAAGACCTAAAATGTTGAAATTCTGAAATTGTGCACATGTTGGACTTTAAGGCGCTACATAGCTAACACGCCTAAGTGGGTTCCAAGAAGTTATTGAAGAGTACATTTAGTCAAGGGGAAATTATTTTTGAAAGGAAAGGTCGTAGAATTTATTTTTAGAACTATATAAGTCTATTTTAAGTCCATTTCACAAAAATTAAGATAACATATTAATTTTTCACGGCGTTGCCACCGACGGGGATCGAACCTGGGTCGTTTGTCTGGAGCGCGCCACTTCGCACTGCACCGTTTCGACAAATTTGGCTGAAATTTGGCAAATTTCTCATTAAATCATTTCACCTACTTATCGTCGCTTTTATAGTCTAAGTAATCACGCTTGTTATTTTTGTATTTTTTTACAACAAAAATTTATTCTGCTTCAAAAAGAACATGGTTCCAGCTACAACAAGATCAAAATAGAATTAAAAATACTTCAAAAACGTTTTTGAATCCCAGTTTTGTACGTTTTCTTTTCAAAAAACAAACGCCTACAAAACTGAAATACATTTTAAAAGGTCTAAAAGAAGGCTACAGTACTCTTATGTCGAAAATGCGAGTTACCGTATCTCTCCCTGTAAATACTGTAGGTGTACTGTACACCTAAATCTACAGTAACCTAAATCGTTACTGAAAGACAGTTTTTCAATAATTTGGGTTACTGTAGCAGTACCCCATGGTTACTGTAGCAAAATACAGTAACCCTATGCTACTGTAGTTTCATTCATTGGCGAAATTTGAGCGGCGCCGCTGCGTGACACGGTTGAGCTACTGGGCCGAACTAAAGTGCAGTTTTAGTGAAATTTTTTGTTTGCGTGCAGTTTAAATAGTAAACTTTCAATTTCATAAATTAATTTAAGTCTGAAATCTCTAAAACGTGATACTTTGAGGTTTTTCGTAACTTGTTTAGACATACTGTAGCTTTAAGAGTTACGGTAGCTACACAGCTACAGTACCCCAGTGGGAGCTTCAAGTTAACAACAATTATACCAGATACCGTAACGTAACTTCGGGGTTAATGGTACATTAAATGCTGTACAAAATGTTTAGGCTTTTGCGACAGGTACCTGCGACGCGGCTAAGCGACGCGGCTGAAACAAATAAAGTTGTCAAAATTCAATTTTTGAAGTTAAACTTTTTCAATCGTGACATTTGACATATTTATAAAAGTTTCTCCGACTGACTGTAGACTGACTGAAAGATGCGGCCGAGCGACGCGGCTCAACGACGCGGCTTAGAAATTCTTTTCGCTAAAAGTTTATGACTTTCTTGAAAATAACTTGACAAATTCATTTTTCATTCAAATTTTCTCAATCGAAGAAATTTTTTGCAGTTTTTTAAGCGTTCGAGGCTGCGCGACGCGGCTGAGCGACGCTGCTGAAAAGAATCAGTTAGACCGCCTTTTAAAAACTAGAAAACGTTAATTTTCAGTTACAAAAGTATATTTTAAGTCTCAAAATTCTAAAACATTGAACCAGGAACAAAGCCTCCTCCGGTTCGTCGGGAGCGGAAGCGTTCGGTGAAAGTGTTGTCCTAAGGCCGCCCGATTTGGCTCCTTTAATACTGAAAGGGGCCATTGTGTGAGGGCCATTCGTCGTTTACGCCTCCCCTACGTAAGCGGGAAACACTTCCAATTAGGCCTTGTGACGTCACGTGGGAAAATTGGGCACGTGCTCGCCACATTCATCCCCTCGTCTGTTTATGGTCACCGATGCATCATCCCTCTCGCAATTTGTCTTTGGCCGATTGGAGTTGAAGGTTTGAAAATGGGTTCAATTTGTTTAAAACGCTGAAAATACAACGCTAATAGAGCAAAAACTATGTTTTCGTCAGTGCCGCACGGTTATTTGGGTGGCGCTGCCGATTGCAGCATGGTTTTCTGGGAGGCGCTTCAGTTTACACAGCAATAAATGCGAGAACATCGTTATTTGCGAAAAAAAATAAAAATAAGAAAAATTTGGCAGGAATTTCAATTTATGCAACGGCTGCACGGTTTTTTGGGAGGAACGCCGAATGGCGCACGGTTTTTGAGGAGTACTTCAGTGAGGTTTTCAAAATGTGCGAATTTCGCTTATTTGGAGAGAGGCTGCCGAATCAGGCACGGTTTTACGAAAACCGCTTGGAACTGTGCAAAACACTAAAAATTACAGGACTTTCGAACAAAAAGGATAAGTTTGCAAATGCCGCACGGTTTTAGGAGGGCTGCCGATTGCCGCATGGTTTTTAAATCTGATGCAAGGAGTCTATACATGCTATATTTTTAGGATTTTTTTTTTCAAAAACCTTCAGTTTACATTTAATGTGCTTTTCCTTTTTTCCATTGCTTTAGAAAACAATTTTGCAAGTGCCGCACAGTTTTTGAGGATCGGCTGCCGAATGCTGCACGGTTCTTGGGTACGGCCTTCTGACAGGCGCCTCACTATTTTTACTATTGAAAAGGTACATTTTATGAAAAATATTTGACATTTTCAGGTAAAAGCGCGTTTTCACCAAACATGTAACTTTATGCAAGTGCCGCATGGTTTTCGGAAAGGGCCTTCGAAATGGCGCACGGTTTTTGGGGAGGATCTTCACCTGGGGGCGGCGCCTTTTTGAACATTACAAAAAACATTTTAAAAAATGGATTTTGCAAGTAACAGCGCCTTTCACCAAGAAATTGACATTTTTGCAAGTGTCGCACGGTTTTTGGGGAGGGGTTGCCGATTGCCGCACGGTTTTACGTTCAATTTCCCATAAAAACTACTTTCTTTTCATATTTCTTCTAATTCTGTTCTTTACTCAAATATTTGCCGATCTTCGGACATTCTTCTTTTGAAAAACGCCTCTGACGACATATCTGTCTCTCAAAACAAGCGGCTAATTTGTTCTCAAAAGAACGGAAAAGAGCAGAAAACATTTCTATTATAGGAATAGAGGGCAAGAAACATTTTCAAAGGGTAATAAATGCAATAAACCCGAAATATCCTAAATGAACTATTTTTCCACATTAAATCTAATTAACCCGAAATATCTGTTCTAATAAAAAATCATACGGTAGTCGAATTAATACTTTATTTGAAACGAATAAATAAAACGTATTGTTAATTGTTTGCCCGGATATTGTGAGAATGAGAAGAGAAAGGCAAACAAAAACAACAGGAACAACAACGTCAAAGCTATTTGGTAATGGGAAATTTCTTCAATGGGAAGTCTTTTTGAAGAGAAAATTAGGAGTTTACACCTTTAACTCTTTTTTATAATCTTATGTACAAAGGGGTTAGAAAATGTTCGATTCGGCTGTTTTTTCATTGTATCTTCGTTTAGCGCGATCTGCGCGCGCCCGGCACCCCATCGTCGCGGCGGGACCCAAAAATGCAAAAAAAAACCGGACCGCGGCCCGAGGTAAAATTTTATATAAGTTAGAAAGAAAAAGTTTTACACTTTCTATGCACTGTAAATATGTCTCTTTACATAAAACAATAATAGCAAACAAGTTTTGTCGATGGGGGATCGAACTGGGGTAACTTCGGTTTGCTAGTCCGACCTCTTAGCCACTAGGCCATGAAAATTTTAAAAAAATATTATGTAGTTTAATTTGAATCCTCTTTTACATAGTATGTTTTGCAACAAACAGAACTTAAAAATAACGACTTTGAAAAGATTTAGATTTAAAAATAGAATTTCGAAAATAGTGGGGCCGGTCCTCTGATCAGCCTCCCTTGGTCAAAAGTCATTATTTCAGCTAAATAAGACATCCAGAAACTTTTAGGTCAATATCGATATTTCGTCCCGGGATACTGTAGATGGTCATGGGTTACTGTAACTCAGGGAAACCTGGGCCAAAAACCAAACTTAGTGTATGTTTTCGATTGCATCATCACGTCGAATCGGTTTGTTTTTAGATTTGTTCAATTTGAAGGTTGAATCTATTGAATGTGCAACTGTTTCTACTGTTTGAATGGTGCCTTTATAGATTCTTTTCACTTCTGAATATATCGCCTGCAATCTCAAAATCAAGTGAGCGTTTTTAAAACTAGAAAAACTAGCCCAAACGCTATGACTTTTTAGCAACTATGGATTATTGTTGAAAAGTTGAGGTTGCGTCGAGCTACTATTTACAATAAATGAGTTAAAGGGACAGTCAGGCGGCTTTTACAACATTGGTTCAATTAAGAAAGAAAGATTCGCTGATCATGAAAATATACATGACTTTGGTTCACAACTTTTCCGTTTTCGGGAAAATAGGCTTCAATATCGTCAAAAACGGGTCTCCGTCTACAGATTTATAGACGGGCAGTACGCCCTGCGTGTCCGGCATTTACAAGACATGCTGATGAGCCGAATTTCAGTCTAATTGATGAGAGAGCGCTGAAAACGAGGACGGTGCGAGACAATTTAGCTTAGATAATTCGCATAATTTCCGACCGTATCCGTGGAAAAAATGGAAAACCCTCCTTACTGCCCCTTTAACACGAGCAGGAAATTGGGTTCTGTAAGATATTTATTTCATGCTCAAAATTGGAAGTTTAAAATGAAACTAAACGCATATTTAAGGTACGAAAAAATAGGATAGTAAGATTAAGTTATCCGCTTTGTGGTCCTTCATCGGTTAATTGACTATAAAAGTATAAAAGATTAGAAGAGACGGTTAAAATATAAAAGATTATCAACCAAATTTTTAAGTATACCTTAAAAAATTGTTTCCTGCGAGCAACGGTGAGCAGGGCTCGGCACCACTTCAGCAACTGAACTGAAGTAACTGTCAACAAAAATCTCCTACCTTAAAAGTCATGTGAAATCAGATCTTTGCGTATTTCATTACTCTTTCCTCGTAACTAGGTAAAAAAATCCAATTGTCGGGTGCAAACGAGCCAGTTCTGATCTATTTCCCCACGTCTTTCGCAAAGTTTAATAACTTATTGTCATTTTTACGGTGATTCGATTCAGAAATTCAATTTGTAACTACAAAGTACTGACTTGTGAGACAATTTCCTCATATGCCTGCTTCAAAATCACATCTTGCACTTAACTTAACTAGCCAAACATGAAATGAAGAGATGAGATTGAAAGTGGGTTGACTTGAAATTTGATCTCCATATTGTTCACGGCGTATTTGCGCAAGATTCCACCCCTTTTAGGCATCAAAAAGCAAGATCATCCTAGCTTATGGATGACAGAAAGAGAGAAAAAGTTGGGCCGAGCCGGGGATCGATCCCGGGACCTCTCGCACTCTAACTCTTTTTCTTGTTTTTTAGCTCAGGAAATTCAACTAGATTTGCCTATATTACGATTTTTTTACGTACAAATTTTACATAAAAATCACCTGCTGGGAACAAAGGAACACCGCTCGGTAAGCAAATTATGCGAACGCGTAGGTCCGTTTGAACAAACAGGCGTTCGCTGATCGTAAGATGAATGAAATTTTCTCGGAAAATAGGAAGAGACCGCTGAAATGTTAATTGATAAATCGAAAATCGAGAAAAATAAAATATACGGAAAAAAACCAAGTCAAAGAAGGTGAAAAGGGGGAGAAAATTCGGTTACGGAGCAGCTGCAGGACGGAGAACGGTAAATAAGGGAAATGAGCTAAAGGTTAGTTGGAACGGGGACCAAAATATAAATAAACCAAAATTCTATTAAAAGTTTGTTTTATACAATAAAATTCTTCCAGTTCTGAAACATTGGTAGCGAAATGCGTAATGGGCAGGTTGGAAGCATTATATCGCGGGTTCGGTTATCTCAAACGCTTTTTTGTAATTTTCATGGGGGGAAACACAAACAGCTGAAACACGGGGCAAGTACATTATAATTGCCGCTGAAAGCCGCAGCGCATTGGCGCAGCGGGTAAATTTTGCTGGTGTGCTAAAGGCCGCGAGTTCGATTCCCCAGCTAACCAAACTTTTTAATAAACTATACTACCCCCTCAATTTGAATTTTATAGAATTTCAAAGCCATTAAAACCGAAAACTTTCTGTAACGGAACGGCACAGGACGCAGTTGGGGCGATAAGACTTGATGGTTCGAATCCCGGCCATTTTCAACTTTTTGAAAAAAAAAAACGCTATTTGATCCTTGCTCTTTTTAAAAAAAAACTGCACATTGTTTTTAAATAAGTTTAATTTTGAAAATTCAACGTCAAAGTGAAACTTCAGAAGTAACGTCACCACTTGATGCCTAGTCGAGGTAGTAAAACTGGCGTCAATGTTCGAAAACGAACACCGCAAACAGCGTTTTTGCGGAAGAAATGAGTAATTTCGCTAACGTGTTCGGTTTTAGAACTTTGAAGTTGCGGAAAATGGCGGAAGCCGTAAATAAAACCAGGAAAAGAAACGGAGGGGCATATATTTTGTTTCTTTTAAAATGGCGTCGTGTTTTCGAAACGCCAGCAAATTGTTTGTGTGTATACAAAATCTTTGCAGTTTTGAAACATCAACAAATGGCAAGTGACAAGCAAGAAAAGCAAAATTTCTCTGCGTTCGGGGGGAATCGAACCCCCGTCGAATGCTTGGAAGGCATCCATGCTAACCATTACACCACGAACGCTGCGCTACATTGGGCTTAGGCGCGGTTGACAAATCTGGAGTGACGAACGCAAGGCGCCGAAAACCGGAACTTCTTTTGGATCTGATTCTCCGAGAAGTTTCCAGAAGCTTCACGCAGCTTCCACGTGGCCGAGTGGTCTAGTGGTATGATTCTCGCTTAGGGTGCGAGAGGTCCCGGGATCGATCCCCGGCTCGGCCCAACCTTTTAAAATCATTTTCAAGCTGAAGTTGTTTTTTAGTCGAGGAAATTGAGAAAAACAGCAGTAAATCTTATCTTAGCAGTATTCCAAGAAAAACGGGTTCAAATGAGGTCGTCTCGAAATGACAATGACGTCTCGCCCTCCCACAACGTCAATTGAGTTAAGTTGGGGTGGAATTTATTTGTTTGCCCTTAATTTCCGATGCACACGAGTTATTTAATTATCGTGTAGTGCAAATTGTGTCTGGATGACATGAGAAAAAAAACGAAGAACTATGTAAAAGAGGCTTAGCCGGATGCGGAAATTTAAAAATGGTCAAAAACAGTCATCTTTTTAGAGACAAAAATAGAATAACTCAAAAAAGTGTGTTTTAAAAAGTTTCCAAAGCATTTCAAAGGAAAGCAAAAGTTTGTCACCGAGGGGGATCGAACCATGGTCATGCGCGCGGGATCAGTCGCGCTGCCGCGACATTGTGACATGAGCGCCCTAGGCTTCAAAATCACACCAGACATAACTTTTTACGGCGATTTCACTGAAAGTGCGTAGTTCAGACTACAAAAAGCCAAATCTACTATATTTGGAATGAAAAAGTTGAACTCCTCTTCCGGGTTCATCAAATAAGAAACGACATAGAACTTTTATAGCGAATGAGGCGTGAAATCCGCGACACAATTTGTAAAAGACTTGATTTAGTGGCAATAGAGAGACGATTGAGATGACGCCGGTGATTCATGAGAAATCGAGAGGGATTGGAATAACATGGGAAGGAAAAGGAGGGTCGGATGAGGAGAGATTTGGACTGTCAGGGGAAGAATAGAGTCACTTTTTGAGATGTTTTCTGATTTTGCGAGGTGATCTATGAAAAGAGAGAGACAGAGAGATAGAAAGACAGAGAGACAGAGAGATAGAAAGACAGAGAGACAGAGAGATAGAAAGACAGAGAGACAGAGAGATAGAAAGACAGAGAGACAGAGAGATAGAAAGACAGAGAGACAGAGAGATAGAAAGACAGAGAGACAGAGAGATAGAAAGACAGAGAGACAGAGAGATAGAAAGACAGAGAGACAGAGAGATAGAAAGACAGAGAGACAGAGAGATAGAAAGACAGAGAGATAGAAAGACAGAGAGACAGAGAGATAGAAAGACAGAGAGACAGAGAGATAGAAAGACAGAGAGACAGAGAGATAGAAAGACAGAGAGACAGAGAGATAGAAGAGAGATAGAAAGACAGAGAGACAGAGAGACAGAGAGACAGAGAGATAGAAAGACAGAGAGACAGAGAGATAGAAAGACAGAGAGACAGAGAGATAGAAAGACAGAGAGACAGAGAGATAGAAAGACAGAGAGACAGAGAGATAGAAAGACAGAGAGACAGAGAGATAGAAAGACAGAGAGACAGAGAGATAGATAGACAGAGAGATAGAAAGACAGAGAGATAGAAAGACAGAGAGACAGAGAGACAGAGAGATAGATAGACAGAGAGATAGAAAGACAGAGAGACAGAGAGATAGAAAGACAGAGAGACAGAGAGATAGAAAGACAGAGAGACAGAGAGATAGATAGACAGAGAGATAGAAAGACAGAGAGACAGAGAGATAGAAAGACAGAGAGATAGAAAGACAGAGAGACAGAGAGATAGAAAGACAGAGAGACAGAGAGATAGAAAGACAGAGAGACAGAGAGATAGATAGACAGAGAGATAGAAAGACAGAGAGACAGAGAGATAGAAAGACAGAGAGACAGAGAGATAGAAAGACAGAGAGATAGAAAGACAGAGAGATAGAAAGACAGAGAGACAGAGAGATAGAAAGACAGAGAGACAGAGAGACAGAGAGACAGAGAGACAGAGAGACAGAGAGACAGAGAGACAGAGAGACAGAGAGACAGAGAGACAGAGAGACAGAGAGACAGAGAGACAGAGAGACAGAGAGACAGAGAGACAGAGAGACAGAGAGACAGAGAGACAGAGAGACAGAGAGACAGAGAGACAGAGAGACAGAGAGACAGAGAGACAGAGAGACAGAGAGACAGAGAGACAGAGAGACAGAGAGACAGAGAGACAGAGAGACAGAGAGACAGAGAGACAGAGAGACAGAGAGACAGAGAGACAGAGAGACAGAGAGACAGAGAGACAGAGAGACAGAGAGACAGAGAGACAGAGAGACAGAGAGACAGAGAGACAGAGAGACAGAGAGACAGAGAGACAGAGAGACAGAGAGACAGAGAGACAGAGAGACAGAGAGACAGAGAGACAGAGAGACAGAGAGACAGAGAGACAGAGAGACAGAGAGACAGAGAGACAGAGAGACAGAGAGACAGAGAGACAGAGAGACAGAGAGACAGAGAGACAGAGAGACAGAGAGACAGAGAGACAGAGAGACAGAGAGACAGAGAGACAGAGAGACAGAGAGACAGAGAGACAGAGAGACAGAGAGACAGAGAGACAGAGAGACAGAGAGACAGAGAGACAGAGAGACAGAGAGACAGAGAGACAGAGAGACAGAGAGACAGAGAGACAGAGAGACAGAGAGACAGAGAGACAGAGAGACAGAGAGACAGAGAGACAGAGAGACAGAGAGACAGAGAGACAGAGAGACAGAGAGACAGAGAGACAGAGAGACAGAGAGACAGAGAGACAGAGAGACAGAGAGACAGAGAGACAGAGAGACAGAGAGACAGAGAGACAGAGAGACAGAGAGACAGAGAGACAGAGAGACAGAGAGACAGAGAGACAGAGAGACAGAGAGACAGAGAGACAGAGAGACAGAGAGACAGAGAGACAGAGAGACAGAGAGACAGAGAGACAGAGAGACAGAGAGACAGAGAGACAGAGAGACAGAGAGACAGAGAGACAGAGAGACAGAGAGACAGAGAGACAGAGAGACAGAGAGACAGAGAGACAGAGAGACAGAGAGACAGAGAGACAGAGAGACAGAGAGACAGAGAGACAGAGAGACAGAGAGACAGAGAGACAGAGAGACAGAGAGACAGAGAGACAGAGAGACAGAGAGACAGAGAGACAGAGAGACAGAGAGACAGAGAGACAGAGAGACAGAGAGACAGAGAGACAGAGAGACAGAGAGACAGAGAGACAGAGAGACAGAGAGACAGAGAGACAGAGAGACAGAGAGACAGAGAGACAGAGAGACAGAGAGACAGAGAGACAGAGAGACAGAGAGACAGAGAGACAGAGAGACAGAGAGACAGAGAGACAGAGAGACAGAGAGACAGAGAGACAGAGAGACAGAGAGACAGAGAGACAGAGAGACAGAGAGACAGAGAGACAGAGAGACAGAGAGACAGAGAGACAGAGAGACAGAGAGACAGAGAGACAGAGAGACAGAGAGACAGAGAGACAGAGAGACAGAGAGACAGAGAGACAGAGAGACAGAGAGACAGAGAGACAGAGAGACAGAGAGACAGAGAGACAGAGAGACAGAGAGACAGAGAGACAGAGAGACAGAGAGACAGAGAGACAGAGAGACAGAGAGACAGAGAGACAGAGAGACAGAGAGACAGAGAGACAGAGAGACAGAGAGACAGAGAGACAGAGAGACAGAGAGACAGAGAGACAGAGAGACAGAGAGACAGAGAGACAGAGAGACAGAGAGACAGAGAGACAGAGAGACAGAGAGACAGAGAGACAGAGAGACAGAGAGACAGAGAGACAGAGAGACAGAGAGACAGAGAGACAGAGAGACAGAGAGACAGAGAGACAGAGAGACAGAGAGACAGAGAGACAGAGAGACAGAGAGACAGAGAGACAGAGAGACAGAGAGACAGAGAGACAGAGAGACAGAGAGACAGAGAGACAGAGAGACAGAGAGACAGAGAGACAGAGAGACAGAGAGACAGAGAGACAGAGAGACAGAGAGACAGAGAGACAGAGAGACAGAGAGACAGAGAGACAGAGAGACAGAGAGACAGAGAGACAGAGAGACAGAGAGACAGAGAGACAGAGAGACAGAGAGACAGAGAGACAGAGAGACAGAGAGACAGAGAGACAGAGAGACAGAGAGACAGAGAGACAGAGAGACAGAGAGACAGAGAGACAGAGAGACAGAGAGACAGAGAGACAGAGAGACAGAGAGACAGAGAGACAGAGAGACAGAGAGACAGAGAGACAGAGAGACAGAGAGACAGAGAGACAGAGAGACAGAGAGACAGAGAGACAGAGAGACAGAGAGACAGAGAGACAGAGAGACAGAGAGACAGAGAGACAGAGAGACAGAGAGACAGAGAGACAGAGAGACAGAGAGACAGAGAGACAGAGAGACAGAGAGACAGAGAGACAGAGAGACAGAGAGACAGAGAGACAGAGAGACAGAGAGACATACAAAAAGAGGAAGTCCAGGGTTCACTATACGTTTCATGAATTTGTTTCCAAGACAGCGGAAGGTCGAACTGACCTTCTCTGAAATGCAAATTCCTGCGCCCACCAACTCATTATGTTGGTGCATCCCTGACTATTCACTGACGAACATTGTTTTTCAAGACGGCAAAAAGACCAATTCGCAAGAAAGAAGCAAAAGAGGAAACAAAAGAGGAAAATATGCAAAATCCGCTACTCCCCGTGACTTACGCCAAATTATGTGTATATGCGCGAGAGCTATAAATGCTCCACATTTGTACTTTCTCCCTTTCCGATGCGGTCACAACCTACAATTTGGAGGTAAATGTGAGTTTTGATCTTGATAAACATAATGCAGAGTGAGTGTGAGTGTGAGTGTGAGTGTGAGTGAGTGGGCGAAAAAGAGACCAAATTTGAGAGCCTTCTCAATCTCAAGACTCTTATATACTCCTAAAACTTAAACGTAAGCGTCCAAAACACAAACAACTTGAAACTTAGTTGCGAAGGGGGTTAAATTTAGGGTAAAACGCAGTTGCTGACGTAGTTTTGCTCGATCCAGCACATCCTGTCAACTTGAATATACTTCCGCCCTCGACCCCACGTAAACCTTCTTTTGTTTTTTCTTTTGTTGTGAAATCTTCAACAAGGAAATCTCAGACTTCTCATAAGAACTAATAATGTTCCAGAAGTACTCTTTCAGGGCAAGAATATTGTGACAAGGGCATGTTTACCTATTCATCGCGAAGTGATTAATTAGGTTGCTTCTTTAGATTGTTTTGGCGGAATTCAATGTTGCAAAAAGAACGATTGTCCGTGAAACCAAAAAGTTGGGCCGAGCCGGGGATCGATCCCGGGACCTCTCGCACCCTAAGCGAGAATCATACCACTAGACCACTCGGCCACATGGACGCTGCGTGAAGCTTCTGGAAACTTCTCGGACGTGACGTAGCGTTCGTGGTGTAATGGTTAGCATGGATGCCTTCCAAGCATTCGACGGGGGTTCGATTCCCCCCGAACGCAGAACAATTTTTGCTTTCCTTTTAATTACTGTTCCGTTTCCAAACCTAGAAAATATGGATTTTAAGCTATTTTATGGCAACTTACATTTCCTACCGTAGCGGATTGGACATTGCGCCCCGTCTCACTCTTCACTTTCCAGTCTTTTCCATATTCACTTCTCCTACCGGCGGATGTGCGAAAACTTTCTACTTTTCGCGTGTTTCTTGATATTGAAGTTGCAATCTCGTTCAATTTTCATGGTAATAAACTGCTTCAAATGGAAGTCTTCAAGTTTTGTCAAGTCTTAAATAAGGAATTCAACGTTTTTACTATTCTGATCCGATTTTTAATGGAAATTCAAACAAACGGATGCCCATTCATCGCAAAATTTAAGGCCACCACTTCATAAGTTAAGTTCTTTCAATCGGGAGTGATTAGATTTGTCAAAGTCTGTTGATTTGGCCGTTTTCTATAAATATCTGTCTTTTTGATCTCTCCTTCAAAGTATGAGAATCTCTTTTAAAATGTGAAGTAGAAAAACACAAACTTCAAAAATTCAAAACAAGGTTGCACTTGAACTTGCTTTTAGAATCGAAATTGACTAACTTAATTACTAAAGCATCCAGGCGCGCGAAAACCGCGCTGCGTGGCGCGGAAGCGTCGCGGCTTTTCAGGACACGCCCCCTAAGAAAACAAATTTTCGAAAGGATGCAAACCTTCAAGTAAATGAAGGATCTTCAAGAAAAAAAATAATTATCTTCGAAAAACGGGTAGCTAATTGGTCTTCTGGGTTTGACCTTGGAACGCCTTCTTTTGCAGTGAGGGTGGCGAATAATTAGAAAGAACTGCATTGGACAACTTCTCGAAATAGAACGCCTACTTCGACTGAGTTATGGCCTAGAAGGACAAAAAATGAAATTTTCGACTATTACAACAACACAGACAATGAAATTTTATTTTTAGTGGGCGAGGCTATAAATGAATAATAATAAACATGGCTATAATATGATTTAAAAGTGTAAATATGGAATTGAGCCAGTGAAAAGGGGTTTTGGAGATAGTTTTGGCATGGATCAAAAAAGTTGTGACTGCAAAAGTGATCTGCGTTCGGGGGGAATCGAACCCCCGTCGAATGCTTGGAAGGCATCCATGCTAACCATTACACCACGAACGCTACGTCACGTTGCGCTTGGGCGCGGCTGACAAATCTAGAGTAACGAACGCCAGGCGCCGAAAACTGAAGCTTCTCTTTTGGATCTGATTCTCCGAGAAGTTTCCAGAAGCTTCACGCAGCGTCCACGTGGCCGAGTGGTCTAGTGGTATGATTCTCGCTTAGGGTGCGAGAGGTCCCGGGATCGATCCCCGGCTCGGCCCAGACGTTTTGCTCTAGAAGAAAGAGGGACTACTGGGTCCAGGTCAAATGGACACAGCGTTCCGGGACCATTAGATCGAATGACCCTTGAAATCCTATATCTTGTTTCACACCACACCCTCTACTATTGGGATCAACATGCAACAATGACGTTTTGGGAAATACTACTACTAGAGAGAGAGAGAGAGAGAGAGAGAGAGAGACCCAGGCACACACGCATACACACACGCACGCACATGCATACAGATATACAAACACGCGCACGCGCGCACGCGCACACACGAACACATGAAAAAGAGCAGTCGTGACGTTCCCATTGAATATGCTTTGCAACTCTACCCTGTTTCAATATTTTTCATTATGACGTGCAAAAAACCCCCTATGCTTGCGTGTTTTCCTAATGTGGGATCAGTTTCCAGGAATGTTTATTATTGTGTCCGAGATGTCTATATCCTGACAAATCTAGAGTAACGAACGCCAGGCGCCGAAAACTGAAGCTTCTCTTTTGGATCTGATTCTCCGAGAAGTTTCCAGAAGCTTCACGCAGCGTCCACGTGGCCGAGTGGTCTAGTGGTATGATTCTCGCTTAGGGTGCGAGAGGTCCCGGGATCGATCCCCGGCTCTCTAGAAGAAAGAGGGACTACTGGGTCCAGGTCAAATGGACACAGCGTTCCGGGACCATTAGATCGAATGACCCTTGAAATCCTATATCTTGTTTCACACCACACCCTCTACTATTGGGATCAACATGCAACAATGACGTTTTGGGAAATACTACTACTAGAGAGAGAGAGAGAGAGAGAGAGAGACCCAGGCACACACGCATACACACACGCACGCACATGCATACAGATATACAAACACGCGCACGCGCGCACGCGCACACACGAACACATGAAAAAGAGCAGTCGTGACGTTCCCATTGAATATGCTTTGCAACTCTACCCTGTTTCAATATTTTTCATTATGACGTGCAAAAAACCCCCTATGCTTGCGTGTTTTCCTAATGTGGGATCAGTTTCCAGGAATGTTTATTATTGTGTCCGAGATGTCTATATCCGACTCATATGATGTCAGAACCCGGAGGCTAATTATTTACACAAAAGGAGACAGAGAGAGAGAGAGAGAGAGATAGATAGAGAGAGATAGAGAGAGAGAGAGAGACACAGAGAGAGAGAGAGAGAGAGAGAGAGAGAGAGAGAGGGAGAGAATAAGGAACCGCCGCCTCATCTCTCTTGCAGCTCAACAACCGCTCGTTTAAGCGGAATTACGAGGAAACAAGGCCCTATTTCCGGTTGTGGAGGCGTCGACAAACAGAATGATGACACCTAAAAGCATCAAGAGAATTAAGGAGTGCAGGTAAACTTATCGTAAAAACCACTTTGTCAACAAACATTTTCCGTCCCACGCGGAATTATGTACCGACACCAATAGAATGTTCTCAAGGCGGAGACGCAGAGAAATGGGGGCAGGGGGGTTGGGAGAAAATTTAAATTTCCAAATTTTCATGAGAATGTATATGGTTGAATTTCGCGCGTTTGTACGAAGAATGGGCGTGGCCTAGGAACCGCGCCGCGACCGCTGCGCAGGCCAATGGTGAAATGCCTAAATGAAAGTCTCATATACAGCACTTCAAACTCCACACACTGTTTTAACTTGATTTTGATTGCCTGTTTACAAAGTAATAATTTTTTATGCACTTTCATGGGAAGGGGCGTGGCCTAGTTAAAGCGTCGCAATCCCATTATTGAAAACGACATGACATGCTATTGAATATCGGAAGTGTCATTTTTACTATTTTAAAGTATAAAAACTGGCTAATTCTCTTTTTAATATGTGATTTAGTTCCAATAACGGAAGTTAAATGTTTTTATGTCTTTACAGGAAAATTAGGAGAGCAATAACTAACCGGAACGTCCTTAGCTGAACTGTGATGGCATTAGTTATGTTTTAGTCGTTGGTCTACTCCCTCACTCGTCTACTCCCTCACTCTCGAAAATGCTTGACTTCAAAAGAGGGCTCTTGAAGTTTTTAGCTTAACGAAAGAAGAGTTTTCGTATAGCGGAGACCAAAAGTAAAGAAAAAACAAGCAAAAACACTATTTGGTCCAGATAGAGTCGAAATTGTTTAGAAATGGTCAGGCATGAAATCAAAAATGTTATGCGTTCGGGGGGAATCGAACCCCCGTCGAATGCTTGGAAGGCATCCATGCTAACCATTACACCACAAACGCGCTGTTGGGCGCCTGTTGTGGCATACAGACTACCGAGCGACAGGCGCCGAAAACTGAACCGTCTTACGGATCAGCTTCTCCGAGAAGTTTCCAGAAGCTTCACGTAGCGCTACGTGGCCGAGTGGCCGAGTGGTATGATTCTCGCTTAGGGTGCGAGAGGTCCCGGGATCGATCCCCGGCACGGCCCAACTTTTGCACAAGTTCGGAGGATAGAAAGTGTGAAATGACGTCGTGTCTGGCGCGGCTATAGAACTATGAACTGACCTTGTTTTGTCATTCTACATGGGTCTAACCCAGTTTCGGGTCGTAAACGACCAAGCGGGTAATAGAATTCGTACCTCCGGGCGAAGGAATTGGCGAGTTTTCTGAGCCCCTGTTTTGGTCAAAACAAACTGATGGCGAATTAGTGGACCAGAATGTTGTCATTAGCCCCGTAGGGTGGTGAATTAAGGAAATTCCAAGAAGGAACGAAGTTTATTAAAGAAACAACTAAAAACAACTGTGATCGACTGTTCTCTGACTTAATGTTAGAACATGTGGATAGAATCTTTTGCTCATCCGCTACCGATATGGTGCCAGTCGGGGGATCTTATTGATTATACTAAACGGTGCGCGTAAACTCAGAACAAGCTATGTGTAAGCGAGAATGCCTTTAAAAGTGATGCAAAGGTGCTTGTCGTGCGCCTTGCTGATGTGGTACGGGTGCCAACCTATGGTTATAGTTCCTGCCCAAGTTGAGGCAATTATTACGTGTAAAATGTTTTAAGGTTTATTTTTGGTCTCAAAGTTCCAGCAGCAGGAGGAAAATGTGTCACGTAATTAAGAGTTCTTTCTTCCAACGTCATTTCCGTGTTTTGAACAACAGTTCCTTTATATCTCTCGAAAAGAGCAGGAAAGGGCGAGAAAGAGGAGGCGGTTTAGGAGAAACTTACTCACTCGCTCACTCACTCACGTTACAGTAGTGATGAAAGAAAGTCACAAAAGGTACCACACAGTCCTTTAAGTACCACCGGTATCTTTAAATCACGTGTGGTCTATAATCTCTGCCAACGCTGCATGCTCAAGCTGCAACTTTGCAGGGTGGCGTGCATTCTGGGTCTCCAAATTTTCAGCATTGTTTCTCATTTCAGCGACAAATTAAGGCCGTAGCTGGCTACAACAGCATAGATCAAAAAGATTACTCAATGGAAGTCCTAAATCACAGGGTTGCTGATAGCGAAAAACGCCCCAACGTGAAAGAAACACTCACACACTCACACTCACACTCACACTCACAAGAAAAAGTAGCTTATAAAGTGGTTAGTTCAGTGTTTACCAAAACAAGCCAATCGCTCAAAACATGTAATGAACATGTCGCATGAAACAAGTCACTGCGTGGGTATCGCCCTAATTTTGTTGTGTGAATGAGAGTTTTTGGTCCCGAAATAGTTCAAAAACAACTTTTCATTAGCTGATTTGGTTTTTCTTAAAGGACTAATCGGTAGTTGTCGAAAATATTGAAATAGTTGGTCCATTTTGGCAAAACTGATGTTTCTACTACGACAAAATGTATTAGCTTGAGATGGAAACCCAATTATCGGAAGTTTACACAATTTTAGGGTGGATTCGCGGAACTGAAAGCGACAGCAAAAAAAACACCAAAAAGACTAGAGACAGAGACAAAATTAGAAAAGAAAACCAGGAAAGCCCCTCGTGTTTCTTAAAAACACAGCTGATCCTTGAAAATCTCCCGCCCGGGGTCAAATCCCGCCCCTAACCAAGAAACCTTTCGGTTCGAAGGTTAAAAAACCAACACGCTTTGCTTTTTCCGGCCTCCCACTCAGTAGTTTGTGCAGCCGAAATGCTACGGGAGTCTGACTCTTTTCGACCGGAAACGCTACTTTCCGGAGGCAACGGGTCGGCCGTGAAATGGCTCCTTCTGACGCAACGGGGACGTCACAAGGTGTCTGAGTCATGGGTTAACTAATAAAAGACAGGCAAAAATGATCTGCGTTCGGGGGGAATCGAACCCCCGTCGAATGCTTGGAAGGCATCCATGCTAACCATTACACCACGAACGCGCTGTGGCTTTTCTGCTGCGGCATTCCGACTATCGAGTGACAGGTGCCTAAAACTGAACCCTCTTTCGGATCCGATGCCCGAGAAGTTTCCAGAAGCTTCACGCAGCGTCCACGTGGCCGAGTGGTCTAGTGGTATGATTCTCGCTTAGGGTGCGAGAGGTCCCGGGATCGATCCCCGGCTCGGCCCAACTTTTATTTAACCATTCTCCTTCTAGAGATTGTTTCAAACAACATTGATTCTAATCCATGTTCTCAACGAAAAAGTTTAAAACCGACCTAACTCCTTTTTCCTTCTTTTTTAATTTAGTAGACTGAATTTGATTATGATATCGCATTCATTCCTCAAAGGCTCCAAAAAGTCGACTAAAATTCTGAAAAACTAAAATTTGAGGAGAAAATAGGAGACCAACCACGTGGCGTGCCATTTGCCATTTAGCCACGTGACTTCCCGAGAAATCAGCTTTTCTGAATGAATTTTTTTTCTAGAGTATCGTTTCATCCACTTTTTTGCTTTTCTTCTACTGATAAGCAGTAATGCTTCGTATACGATAATTTGGGGTACTTAAATATAGGTAATTAGAGTCCTAGTCAGTGCAATTTTAATAATTATAGATGATAGCTTTGTCATTTATCGAGTTAATTACTGTTTACACTTATGGCTACAACTCTTAATTGCATGTTTGTGGAAAATTGACCTTGATTGAAAAGAGATTGTGTTTGAGAATCCAAAATGCAGAGAAAATTGAAAAAATTTGATGTAGCTGGGTGACAAAAAATATTTCTTTGTAACAGAACACGGTGACGGATTTTCTGGGAAATTTTTCGGTTTTGAGTTTTATCTCTGCGCATCCTTAATCAGAGTGCTCTCTCGCATGTGCGAACTCGGGTAGGTCATCGCGGCGGGACCCAGAATAATGGAAACCTTTAATGCTGAGTTATCGATTAAAAACTTCCCATGCGAAAATGTTAGTTTGCAAAATGAATTTTTTTAAAGTGACAAATGAAAAACGGAAAGGATAAAAATATATGTCGGAGACAACTAGTCATTTAGGAAAGTGTATTATTAAAATGTAAAAATAGAGATTTTCAAAACAAGTTATTTTTAAAAATGTGATATTGTTTTGGAAAAAAGGGAACCGGAAATTTCCACATCCAAGTTAAGGAAATTTTGATGTTTTTGAGATAATATAAAAATCCATCCAGAAATGTCAAATTCCAGCATTGAAACCAATTTTTTTTCTGCGTTTTGAAATATTGTTGTTAAAACCTGAAAAATTAAAAAAGTTTCTTTGGACAAAGGGATTCGGCTCAAAATTTCCTATTGCAGCTATAATATTAAAACACGGACGATCGCGTCGCAACTGCGTCGCACCCAAAATTCCAGTTTTGTATAAATAAAAAACCCTTCTTCATGTTTTTACGGAATTTACAGGGGCACATTTCAAGAAGAGCTAATATTTGTTTTTCGATGTTTTAATTTACGAGTTGACGGCATTAATTAGCTTTGTACTTGATTTTATAGCAGCTGGCTTACAAACGAGACGAAAAACAGCTTAATCTGTGAGCAGATAAAGTATGAAACATTAAAATTAATACACATACGATTAAAATCAACATTCTCGAACTTTTCTAGAAAACAAAAAAGATCTGCGTTCGGGGGGAATCGAACACCCGTCGAATGCTTGGAAGGCATCCATGCTAACCATTACACCACGAACGCGGCTGTAGACAAACCGTCGCCGGTGCCAGATGATCCAGCGGCACAGAGAACCAGAGCAATTAAGGATCTGTTTATGCATTAATGAAGCCCAATTAACTCATTCTTGGACCTTTAAATAGTTGGGAACACTCGGAGACTCCGCCCCCTCGCTAAATGGGGACCTGACTCAGGGTGGTCTTTGGTGGCCATCTGTGTGGTCCTGAAAGGTCTCAAAATAGCCTGGAAGCGGCTGCAAATAAAAGAGATTATGCAAAGCTAGCAAGAAATAAAAGAAGGTATTTCGGGTGAAGGAAAAGGAAATGGGTGGGAAAACTGAAAAACAGGGGTATTTTCACGTCAAGACCCGGAAAAGACCCAAAATGGTCGCTATTTTGAGCTGTTATTTGGGTCCACATTGCAAATCAGGCGGAAAATTTGTTTTTCTTAAAGGATTTTTGCAAGAAATATAGTTCCAAAAATCGTTTCCTTAAAGTCAATTAAAAACTTAACCCTAAGTGTTTCAGTTTGTTTGCGATCCATTATCTCAAACGACTTCACTACGCTAAGGGACTTAAGAACTTACGGTGCGAAGTGATCACCTTACGGTCCCTGTAAGCAAATAACCCTAATCGTAAGTGCTTTAGCTTTATTACTCAGTTCCACGGATCTTTTACGTTAAATGGACCTTAACCCTTTTTGGGTTTGCCTGTTTGAAATTCATTATCTCAATTTGTTTAAAGCGTTAAGTGACCCTAAGTTGGCTAATTTACAAGCATGTTCGTCAAAATAACTGCTTTAACTTGACTACTGATTTAAATTGCGTTAAGTGAATTATTATCTTAACCGTAAGTGATTTAATGTATGTTTGCATGTTTGTAATTAACCTTAACAGCGCTAGCTGACTTTGGCGTATGCCCTACGTCACCGGTTATTCTTTTTTTTTGCGGGCATGTTCCTAAGTGAGCTGAACAGCGTTAAGTCACTTACGAGCTATACCTAAGTGCCTTAGGAGTTGTTCCCTACCGCCACAATTATTCAACCAGCCTTTAACCACGCTAAGTGACTTAAAGCCGTGTTCTAAGTGCTTTAACCACTTATGAAAGAGCTTTAAGTGAGTTAAGATCTTAACCCTAAGTGGTTTATCGTACTACGAGCATGTTTGTAAGTAGCCTTAACAGAGTTAGCCGACTTGGGCGTCACCTCTACACCTCCGAATACCTTATATAGGCTCATCCATAAGTGGGTCAACAGATAGTAAAAAAGTGTTCGTAAGTACTTAACAGCGTTAAACAACTCACGGTTTTGTTCTTAAGTGCTGCGGTCGTTTACGAACATGTTTGTAAATGACCCAAAAAGTGTTAAGTAACTTGACTAACACAAAATGTCAACAACGGAAGTGACTATAGCAACAAGTCCTCAAAAGACCATGTCATAACCACTTCCGGTGGTTTACGGTTTAGCTTGATGATGCAATAATACGTCTGTTGTGGCTTTCTCACGCCTCCGACCAACGAGGGCAATAATCCAATGCCAATTGGCCACTTGGCTATGAGTAAGGGTGGCTAAATGGAGTGATTGGCATCGTGGACAAAAGATTAGAGCAGAGATCAGGAGGAGAAAGTGAGTGAGTGAGTGAGTGAGTGAGTGAGTGAGTGAGTGAGTGAGTGAGTGAGTGAGTGAGTGAGTGAGTGAGTGAGTGAGTGAGTGAGTGAGTGAGTGAGTGAGTGAGTGAGTGAGTGAGTGAGTGAGTGAGTGAGTGAGTGAGTGAGTGAGTGAGTGAGTGAGTGAGTGAGTGAGTGAGTGAGTGAGTGAGTGAGTGAGTGAGTGAGTGAGTGAGTGAGTGAGTGTGTGAGAGGGAGTGAGTGAGTGAGTGAGTGAGTGAGTGAGTGAGTGAGTGAGTGAGTGAGTGAGTGAGTGAGTGAGTGAGTGAGTGAGTGAGTGAGTGAGTGAGTGAGTGAGTGAGTGAGTGAGTGAGTGAGTGAGTGAGTGAGTGAGTGAGTGAGTGAGTGAGTGAGTGAGTGAGTGAGTGAGTGAGTGAGTGAGTGAGTGAGTGAGTGAGTGAGTGAGTGAGTGAGTGAGTGAGTGAGTGAGTGAGTGAGTGAGTGAGTGAGGGAGTGAGTGAGTGTGTGAGAGGGAGTGAGTGAGTGAGTGAGTGAGTGAGTGAGTGAGTGAGTGAGTGAGTGAGTGAGTGAGTGAGTGAGTGAGTGAGTGAGTGAGGCCGAAATTGAGAAGAAGAGTGATTTGGCCAACAACCAAAAGAGACATAAATGTATACTCTTAGCTATCTCACGGCAAAGGGAGTGCCTTCTGAATAGAAGTACTGCGTCAGAGTCGCGCATCAATTAACCCACTCTTGATCGTAAGGAACGCTTCCTTTCTGAAAATGGGTCACCAAGATTGAAATGTTGAGAAAGTTTATAAAACGTTAAAACATCAGGCCAACGGCTTGCCAGCTTTAAAGACCTAAACCAAGAATCACTTCGTTGAAGTCAATAAAAATTATTTTTGATTTGCAGCCAATCGTGACCAGGCCTGGTTGTGGAAACGCAGGTCGTTGCTGTTCATTTGCTCTTCCATCATTTGATTCTTGGTGTTCCCTAAATAACTCCTGCTGCGTCTGGTTCCGGCTCTATATCTGGCTCCTTGTGTCAGAGGAACTTCATGCGTCAGCAAATTGCCCTCTTAACTACTTTGAGGGCGAGAGTTGGGTCTTGGTAAGGATGGGACAAGGGGTTGGCAGGAGGATAGAAGTATTTAGTGTTTTTCGATAGGCTACCGGAAGAATTGCAGTCGGAAACAAGCACAACTATTCAAAACGGGCAAAAACCTAGATTTCCAAAAGAGATTTGCTGCGAAACGTTATCTGGCACGCAACGCGCCGTACGCAACTTTGAGTTGCGTCGTACGCAAATTCTGCGCTCCGTTAAAAAAGTTGTCTCATTTGCAGCCGTTCTTTCTCCATTCCTGGTTGGTCTCCTCCCTTCTCTCTAATTTTTCATTTTTAACAGTTTTAGACGGGCATTTGGAGCGTTTCACTATGAAATAAAAATCGATTTGAAAAGAAACGCCCGTGTACTTAATTTAACAAGAAGAAGGCAATGGGATTTCGATTTGCTTAAAGTAAGTCTGATTTTTTTTTTCGGAAAATTTCTTAAATGGAGTTGATTTTATTTACTACGATAACAAACAGTTGGCCCCAAAAAGTTGGGCCGAGCGGGGGATCGATCCCGGGACCTCTTGCACCCTAAGCGAGAATCATACCACTAGACCACTCGGCCACGTGGACGCTGCGTGAAGCTTCTGGAAACTTCTCGGAGAAACGAATCCAGATGAAGTTTCAGTTTTCTGCGCCTGGGCTTAGGTAGCCTATAAGCCGCGGCATGCAGTACTCACCGCGTTCGTGGTGTAATGGTTAGCATGGATGCCTTCCAAGCATTCGACGGGGGTTCGATTTTCCCCGAACGCAGAATTTTTTTTTTTGCGATATCTTCCCAATACTGCGTCTTCAATTCTTCTAATGGATCGGCGCATAAAACTGAAACTTCTTTAGGATCCGATTCCCCGAGAAGTTTCCAGAAGCTTCACGCAGCGTTCACGTGGCCGAGTGGTCTAGTGGTATGATTCTCGCTTAGGGTGCGAGAGGTCCCGGGATCGATCCCCGGCTCGGCCCAACTTTTTCAATCCCTTTTTGTTTCCGATAAAAATCGAAGAATAAAATGCTCTGAAGTTCATTTCCTAAGGATATGTACAAACAGTCAAAAGAGAGCAAAAAGTCTCCTATTATCACAGAAGCGGCAGCACAGAGAGAAGGGAAAGAAAAAATAAATATCATGCATCTGGGGGTGGACCTGTTGGGTGAAAAAGCTGAGCAACGGCCTAATTCTTCCATCTTGTACCCTAAAATCGAGAATTTTCTTGAGAAAGCTCCACTTTCTTACCTGATTGTTCAGGGCGGCCAAGGCCTTGTAGGACTCGGGAGTGTGGGGCTTCAGCGTCGCGCAGAACTTGGCCAGTTTTTGACGGTCCTTTTGGGCCACGCACGACTCGATCACGATCTGAATTTAGGTTTAAAACAGATTTAGAGGGGAATTACATCAGAGACGCGGTACTCCTCGGCCAGTTTGAGGCGGAGATCGCCGTCCGAGACGTTTTGAAGAATGCGGACAAGGAGCTGAAAGGAAAGGCGTAAATTACTTTATTATCTATCTCTACACTAAAAATGGTTCAAATTCATTCTTTATGCATAACTAGGGACTGTACGCCAGCTGAAGTACCCATTTAACCTTGGGTGCTAAAAATTGGATAACCCCTCGTAACTCTGAAAACCCTGAGTCAGATTTGACAAAATGACCCTTAAAAACTGAGATTTTGTAATGTTTACTCCCTACAAAAAGAGTTAAAAGTTGCACCTTTTTGGGTCCAGTTTTTATTCAGTTTCCGCGCTTCTGGTCAACCCCCCCCCCCCCCCCGACCCCGCGCGATTCAAATAACCATAATATCTCTCCTGATCCCCACCGTTGGCAAATGTTACAATAGCGACCCGATGGAAATCCCCACCTCCGAAAAAAAAGCTGCTTTCACGGACCGGCCCGTTAAAAATCCTTTCCACCCAACCATGTTTCCCATAATCCTTCCCGGAGTTTTCAAATGACGGCCCGGCCCGCCGGGCCGAGGGATTTTTTGGGACGGCCCGGCCTGGTCGGCCCGGGTATGAAAAATTAAATTTTAATTTTTGTATAAATCGGTACAATAACATATAAGTCAATATTAGACGTACAAAAAAGAATGTCACCGACCGGGATCGAACCCTTGTCGTGTGGGTGGCATTCTGACCGGGTGGTACAAGGAAAACGGGCCTAACAAGCCGACCGGGCCGGGCCGGGTCGACTCGGGACGGGCCGACCAAAATTTTCCAACTGGCGCGGCCGGTGAAAACCCCGATCCTTACGCGTACCCACAGTAACAAAACAGGTTGTGCCCCAAAAAGACGATAAAAAAATAACGCGCAAGGATTACGATGACTTTTTTCCATTTGGAACCTCCATAGCCGGACTTAAGGTGCTTCGGGAACCTATGTAATCATGGCTATACGCGCATACCCTAAATTGGGGTAAGGATCTGCGGGGGGTGCGCCGGGGAAAATCGGGACCCTCAGTCAGAGGGAAACGCGTAAAAACGGGGGGTTCCGCCGGCCCACCGGACCCGCCAAAAAATCCGGGGGGCTCCGCCCGGACCCAGCCGCACCCACCAATTTAGGGTATGTGTACGCGACGCGTTTGGGGGGCTAGCTACAGAAGCCCCCAAATAGTTAGCTGTTGGCAGCATAAGCCCCCTTAATTATTATAACCATTTTCAACCAAACACCGAGTTACGTAGGTACCACAAGCACCCCAGGCCACCGATGTACGTCATTCGGGGTTTGATTGAAAATTGTAACAAAAAATTAAACGGGACTTATGTCTCCTCTAAAGCACAGTTTTGGGGGGGGCTTACGCATCCAGCCCCCCAAACGATCCAGCTACGGTCACCTCCTATTGTTACTTGTTTACAAGACACAGTTCGTCTACATTAATGCTGGCGGGAACCATTATTAGAAACTCGCTGCGCATAGATGGTCGACCGAAAACATTGGCGCAGCTCTCACAAAAAAAACTCACATCCTTCGGCGGATTCATCTGATCCCCAATCAGTATCCAGAAGAGGTTCTGCCACGAAAAGGGGCAGTTGAGCCTGGCTCCCCTGATGGGTATTTTGATGGCACTCTTCGTCGTCAGCACCCTCTCAATGTCCGGCCAGCGGTGCAATCTGGCCAACGCACTGATCGACGTCCACGCGAATTCCTTCTCCGTCAGCTTCAGCGTGTCCTTGATCGCCGTGGGATTCGCCAATGCGTTCTAAACATAGTTTAATACAAAAAGTACTATTAAAAACCAACCGAGGGAGTGTCAAAGTGGTAGAGACAGGTGTAATAGAGGGTCGCCACGGCGGAACGACCGGGCAAAGGCGCCTTCTTCGGGTAGAGGGCGAAGTTACCGGATTTGGGCAGGCGAGAGTCACTGTTCTGGAAAAAACCTTCAATGATCTACACCAATTTTTAATAATCGGAAATTAATACGCATTCTTTGTAAGATTCAAACGAAAGTCCATATACAAAAATCACGCACTGCGATTTTCGACTGAAGGGATCCCGCTGGGCGGGATTTCTCATTTTGGGACTACAGCCACGCGTCGCATTTGAAATGTGGGACTCGAGCAAAGTTGATCCCACGGAATACCTGGTAACTGACGTAGCAACCCTTCACTTTTAGGCCTTAAAATTGGTAACCGCCCTTTTCTTTGAAAAGCTTAGGGACGTTGTAACGAGGCTAACCAAAAGTAACTCTTAACCACCGTTAATAGTTTGATATTCGTAGTGTTTCCCATCCCTAACCTGGAGAAATCGGATATGAACTCCTGTCCCAAAAGTAGCTAAAAAATGACTTAAAATTAGGAAACTGTTACAATCTCGGAATGTTGTTTCTTAAACCATGCGCCTGGCCGAGGGACCATGGCGGGCAACAGTGTCTACGGGCCGGGCCAGCTCTCTCCAAAAAAAAATCTCGGCCCGGTCCGCGGCCTGAGTTTAAAAGTTGAGAAAAAAGTTTTTCACAAACTATGTACCTGCGTCTCTATCATGCCTAATGTAAAAAACGAGTTAGGCAAAAAAGTTTAGTCGGCGGGGATCGAACCGAGGTAATTTCGGATTGACGTCCAACCTTTAAGACCGTTTTCCTTGGACCACCCAGTCAGATAACCACCCACACGACCAGGGTTCGATCCCGGTCGACGACATTCTTTTTTGTACAACTAATACTGATTTTTATGTTAGTAACAAACAGTATTACGGTATTTAAAACAGTTTAAAAAAATTATTGTACCGATTTATACAAAAATTAAAAATTTGATTTTAAAAAACGGGCCGGCCGGGCCGGGCCATCCAAAAAAAAACTCTCGGCCCGGCCCGTCAATTGAGAACCCCGATAAAAATTAGACAAAATTTTAGTTCGAATCCTCTTTAACACAAAACGTTTTGCACAATTAGAAATGTTTGACTTAGAAAAAAACTACACTCAAAAAAGATTGTTTAAATAGTGAAACGGGCCCCTTCTCAATTTTTACGGCCCGGCCCGGGTCCGGGCCCCTCAGTGTTTGGGTGACTCGATGCGCAAGCCCCCAAATGGTGCCTCGGAGGTAACTGAATTACGTAGGTACCTCGACCATCTCACGTCCACAGGTACGAGGAACTTTTCGCTGACAATTTTGATAGGCCCGACCCGTATATCTTTGGTCGGCCGTTATTTGAGAACACTGACTGGACCATAACTGGCATCCTAACAGACATGGGTCTTTGAAAAACTGACCGATACAGTCAGTTGAGAACTTCCCGGAATCCCACCCACCTCAATCGCAATTTGTCTCTCCAGCAGTGCGACATAGTCCAAAACGAGAGAGTTGCCGTCGGAACCCAGCTGAACGTCGATCGAGTTGAAACTACACCTCCTGACCGCTTGGAGCTACAAAATTCCATAAATTTAAGCTTAAACTACAAAAAACCTTCTGTTCCTCGTGGCGATTCTTCGTCGCCGCCGAGAATTCCATCATCGTGGCCTCCGCGATTCTTCCAAGGCTACTGAAACGAGGCAATAAATGTGCTCCAACTCGAAAATAAAATTGTGCTCTAATACGAAAAACTGCGCTGAGACTCGAAAAAATACGCTTCAATGCGAAAAACTGCGCTCCAACTCGAAAATCGCGGTCTAATGCGAAAAACTGAGCTTCAGCTCGCAAAATCAAATGTCAGAATAAAACCACTTACAAGAGTGTAGTTTGTAGTTCATTGTACTCCCTTATGGTCTTCAAATAGGAAAGGTACTCCTCAGCCGCCTCGGGGAATTTCATCAGAATCTCGCGGAAAATCGAGTCGATCAGGGTGTTTTTGAGGAACAAGAGCACCTGTAATATTTCATTACCAAAAATCTATGAATCATCGGGCCAGCCCGAAGCCACTTTTTTCTATTTATAAACACAACTAACCGTTAGAATGACATTGGAGTCCACCACGTCGATTGCGGCCTCCAGAAGCTGTTCCTTGTCGCTGCGGCTTCGGTAGAAATCCAGCGACACAGGGTCTCCGCGGAGCAGCCGACGCACGGCCTCCTTCACGTCGAGGGCACGGAATCGCTCATGACGGATCGTCTGAAATTAATGATACAATAAATAAAAACAACCGAACGGGGCGAGATTTCGATAAATTGATGACAGTACCGAAGCTGGCAGAATAGAGAATTATGTTCCGCTAATTTGAAAAATCCTTGGCCTGTACATACCTCGGGAGACACTGACAGTTGACGGACCCACCCTTAACTTTTGGGGCAACAAATGGGGTAGCCCCTTAACTCCTGGCCTTCCGAGCTGCGCTTTACGAAAATAGTGCCCTACCCCCTTAACTTCTACGTTTTTGGGGCCTCTACCCCCTTTAACCTGGGTTAAGCTGACTATACCCTCCCGAGGTATGGGTCTATATCATAAGTGCATCCTATTGAAAAGCAGGTCCCGACGCGAACCCTACGAGTCTCAGCTGTTGATTAGAATTACAACCAACGTTGATATATTTTCTTTTTAATTTCTTAGCCTTAAACATGGGTTACCCCCACTTAACTTTGGGTATCTTAGGGAAGTTGTAGCCGAAATAAACAAAAGTAGGGTCTAACCACCCCTAACAATAGGGCATTCGTAGTGTTTGTCACCCTTAGCCCGGGGAAACCCGGATATAGGCCTCCCGAGGTGTATGCATAGAAGACCAACAAAAGTATTTTTTTGTTCAGGGGGCCGCACCAAGTCGAATTTCTTACTTGGGTGACTCGCGCCACACGCATGTGTAATGTGGGGGTTGCGCAAAACAAACCCCACAAAAACAGATAATGGGATTGGTGATAGACAAGTAAATGTCTTGTAAAGTCTTGTTGAATTCACTTGTGCGCACATAATTTTGTAACGAGAGCAATGAATCCTTGCGCTCAATATTTGAACAATTGGGAGTTTAGAATTGTATCGGATCCAGTGCCCACGCTCATAGATGAACAAGCGCCCGTAGATTCGGTAGAGGGGGTTGCGCCGAGCCTAATTTCATATTTGGGGGACTCGCGCTACACTTTTCATTTGTATTGTGGGGGTCGCGCGAAAAGGACCCCACAGGTAGCTTGTTCATGTACGCCTACGCTACAAGGCTCCGTTTCAAACAATAACAAAAATCTTCTTACTCTGTCATTTTAGATACAAATACTTATTAAAAATACCCGGAGGCAGTTTTCCAGAGATTCATTAAATGTTCTCCGTTACAAAATAACCATAAGACTCTTAGACCTTGTCTCCGAAGACGGCTTCCTCCCGCTAACCAAAAAAATCGTTTCAAATTTAGCTAAGCAGTCTGTCTCAGGAAAACAAGGATGACGCCGTGTATTCCGCCAGAAAATGCAGAGAGAAAAAACTGTAGGCCACAATTCCCAAACTTGTTTCGACGTAATGTCAAGGCTCAAAAGAACGGGTTAACCAGCAAAGTTATTTTTTCAATGAATTTATAACGAATTCATGCATACGAAAACCCCGGTTGTTCCAAGTTTGAAAAGTAATAAATGAAATAACAATCGCCCACCTCCAGATGTCGTTGTAGTTTCCTATGTTCAGCCCTGAGGCGGTTGTAGTCCAAGTCGAGGCGCTGCGCTTCGCTGGGCAGACTGCTGGCGCTGCATTCGGAAATCACAGAGGGGGCTCCGGGAGAAGCGGTCTGGAATGCAAAATAACATTTTAAAGGGATAAAACTACCAATCTAAACTACCATAACAACTAAATGGGCGGCGCAGCCGGGTGGTTCGATTTTAACGACTAATTAAAATGGATTCACCGATATGAACGGAGGAGGCTCCGCCCATTTGGTATATAATACGCCCTGTGGCGAAAAAGCAAATGAAAATGCTTAAAACTCACATCCTCCTTGAGATGGGTGCGCGTGCTGATGAACTGATCGACCATCTTGTCCCTGACGACTGTCGGCGCGCTAAAATTCCACCGTAATCCTGAGAAATTAGACCTTTAAACCTGGCCAGCTTCACTCCATTGTCTCCATTGGCTGTAGATGGAAGGGGAGGGGCCTTCGGAGTGACACGAGGGGTTTCATCCTTGGTCTCGAAGAGATTGTCCACAGCGGCACGCGCTGCCCACTAAAATCCTAATTTTCTAATGGATATCGGGTGAAAGTTCCACAAAATAAGCCCAAAAACTCACCTGTTTCGAGGGAAGATCGCTGAAAAGTGAGGAGGACAGCGAAGACCCGCTCTCATTCCAATAGCTGTCCTCCGGATCGTCGAAAGTGAACTTTTTCTTGTGCAGGGACATAATAAATAGAGGTTAATTGAGCATCTGAAAATCAATAACTATAAAATTATCCCTTCTAGCAAAATAAACGACTTTAAAATAAAAATAATGACCAAGGAAAGGTCAAGGAAAGGCCAAGTTGTCCAATCAGCTGAGCAATCTGCCACTGCCGCATGGTTAAAATCATCAGATGAGCGTAGTCGTGGCGGGGCCCGCTACAGAAAGAGAAGCGACAAACCTTACGAAAATTCGATTTTTAAAGAGGTATTGAGACAAATTGCGTAACAAATTTATTATAAATATCACTCGCATTATAATTACAATAGTCTATCTCACGGATTTCTGGGTAAGGTCCTCCGGCGGCTGCTGTCCGGGGGAAATTCCCGTCATCGAGAGGAGCATCATCGATTGCTTTACGCTGGATTTGTCATCAGGCTTTGGGTTCTCCTCGGGAATTAACGTTCTCTGAGTGATCTGGGTATTCGTCTTGGAAGAAGGCGTGACCAGCTTCAAAGTCTTCACAGATTGTAACTTCTTCTTCTTCTTCGGAGTCATGGCCTTGGCTGTCAATTGGGAACTTTTCTTCAGTTTAGCCTTCTTTTTGAGAGATTTCGCTGAACGGAGGAGTTTTCGAAGGGCTTCATTGCTGGGTTTTCCCTTGAAACTGCCACTCTTCTGCTGCAGTTTTTCCGCACTGCGGAATTCTTCGGTTTGCGCGGTTATGGCCTCAGATTGGTCGAACGAGCCCTGAAAACAGTGAATAGAGAGAATAAGAGAGAGAGATAGAGACAGAGAGGGATAGAGAGAGACAGACAGACAGAGAGAGACAGACAGAGAGAGACTCACTACTGCCATGTCTCTTCGTCTCTGTTCGTTGTTCTCCAAAGCGCCAACAATCGGCAAATAGGCGTTCAGAACCCCAGGAAGGATCATTTTCACAAAAATCACTCCGGCTCTAAAATCAATCAATAAATTCCATTTTCCACTCGAGACCCACAGAATTATTCCACAAATGGAAAACATGCAGCTGGAAAAGGAGCTCTCAAAGGGAGGTTCCTCTTTTGGCCCTCTTATGATACTCATGTTCTTTCCCGGAACCCAGGCGGGAAAATCATCGTCAAACTGAAATTTTCAATTGAAATTGTAAAATTCATGGAGAAAACTACCGCTGAGATGAAGGTAGGACAAGCTCTCCAGTGGGTTGCGAAGAGAGTGAAGTAGCGGGTAGAATTGGGATTTGTAATAATTGTGAAGCGGAGCATTAGTTCCTTCGAGTTCTCTTTGAAGAGGTACAATGTCATGTAGGGCTGAAAAAGCTCTCTGTCTCTGTCCCTCTGTCTCTCTGTTTCTCCGTCTCTCTGTTTCTCTGTTTCTCTGTTTCTCCGTCTCTCTGTTTCTCTGTTTCTCTGTTTCTCTGTTTCTCTGCTTCTCTGTTTCTCTGTTTCTCTGTTTCTCTGTTCCTTTGTCCCTCTGTCTCTCTGTTTCTCTGTTTCTCGGTTTCTCTGTTTCTCTGTCCCTCTGTCTCTCTGTTTCTCTGTTTCTCGGTTTCTCTGTTTCTCTGTCCCTCTGTCTCTCTGTTTCTCTGTTTCTCTGTTTCTCTGTCCCTCTGTTTCTCTGCTTCTCTGTTTCTCTGTTTCTCTGTTTCTCTGTTCCTCTGTCCCTCTGTCTCTCTGTTTCTCTGTTTCTCGGTTTCTCTGTTTCTCTGTCCCTCTGTCTCTCTGTTTCTCTGTTTCTCTGTTTCTCTGTCCCTCTGTCTCTCTGTTTCTCCGTCTCTCTGTTTCTCTGTTTCTCTGTTTCTCCGTCTCTCTGTTTCTCTGTTTCTCTGTTTCTCTGTTTCTCTGCTTCTCTGTTTCTCTGTTTCTCTGTTTCTCTGTTCCTCTGTCCCTCTGTCTCTCTGTTTCTCTGTTTCTCGGTTTCTCTGTTTCTCTGTCCCTCTGTCTCTCTGTTTCTCTGTTTCTCGGTTTCTCTGTTTCTCTGTCCCTCTGTCTCTCTGTGTCTCTGTTTCTCTGTTTCTCTGTCCCTCTGTCTCTCTGTTTCTCTGTTTCTCGGTTTCTCTGTTTCTCTGTCCCTCTGTCTCTCTGTTTCTCTGTTTCTCTGTTTCTCTGTCCCTCTGTCTCTCTGTTTCTCCGTCTCTCTGTTTCTCTGTTTCTCTGTTTCTCCGTCTCTCTGTTTCTCTGTTTCTCTGTTTCTCTGTTTCTCTGCTTCTCTGTTTCTCTGTTTCTCTGTTTCTCTGTTCCTCTGTCCCTCTGTCTCTCTGTTTCTCTGTTTCTCGGTTTCTCTGTTTCTCTGTCCCTCTGTCTCTCTGTTTCTCTGTTTCTCGGTTTCTCTGTTTCTCTGTCCCTCTGTCTCTCTGTTTCTCTGTTTCTCTGTTTCTCTGTCCCTCTGTCTCTCTGTTTCTCTGTTTCTCTGTTTCTCTGTTTCTCTGTTTCTCTGTCTCTCTGTCTCTCTGTTTCTCTGTTTCTCTGTTTCTCTGTCCCTCTGTTTCTCTGTTTCTCTGTTTCTCTGTTTCTCTGTTTCTCTGTTTCTCTGTTTCTCTGTTTCTCTGTTTCTCTGTTCCTCTGTCCCTCTGTCTTTCTGTTTCTCTGTTTCTCGGTTTCTCTGTTTCTCTGTCCCTCTGTCTCTCTGTTTCTCTGTTTCTCTGTTTCTCTGTCCCTCTTTCTCTCTGTTTCTCTGTTTCTCTGTTTCTCTGTTTCTCTGTTTCTCTGTCTCTCTGTCTCTCTGTCTCTCTGTCTCTCTGTCTCTCTGTCTCTCTGTCTCTCTGTCTCTTTTTCCATACCTTCTTTATCCTCACGTAAAAGTGGCTATTCTTCATGTTCAAATAAAGTTCATCAAGATTCTGGTCTGAACTTATGTCTTGCTTTTTCTGATCTACCGAATAACTACCTGGATACTGTGTTCTATTCATTAAGCGGAACAGGCCATATACAAACCTTCTGGATTCCAAGAGATCCCTCGATACACCAGTAAAATGACTAAAAAACGTGAAGGAGTTATTGTAATCGACCTCCAGCTTCTGATAAGGCAAGTGATCGTTCATTAATCCGATAGATATACTATAGAAAAACAGTTATTTAAACTTTAAAAAAAACGTTCTTACGTATGTAATGAAGACGCCGCCTTTCCCTTATTACACCTCGCCGGGTTGAATGACACTCGGAAACGAGAATCCTTAAAAGGCCATCTGCGGACAAAGAAAGTTTGAAGAATAGATGATCCAGAATTATTTCCCCAGGGGTTTGCTGGAATCCAGCTGAAAGTGGAATTTCTAAAGAAGAAAATGGCGATTATCTTACGCGTTGTGGATCTTAGAGCCTTTGAAGAAGTAGCGATCCGCTTCGCGGCTGCTGAAGATAAAGGGGAGAAAGAGGAGGAACAACCAGGCAAAAGGAGGCATGGGAGAGGAGTGAAAGAGGGGAAAGTAAGAGAGATAGAGAAATGAAATAGGCTAATGTAATTAGAAAAAAATTCTGAGATGGAATTCAAATTGTGAAAGCTAGCAAAACTTTTATGCTAACTATCGATTTGATCTCACTCACTCACTCACTCACTCACTCACTAGCTCAATCAAGTGCCGACATTCCTTGATTAACATTCATTTACACCTCAATTCTAACTTCTTGGCATATCACAGCATTGTTCCCAGAGTGCTGCCAAATCGCCATGCCTTCAATTCCATATCCCAAGTTTCAGCCACTCCAGGATAAGTATTGTACAACATTGCAACGGCATCTTCGTTGTATTTTGTAGTCACGAAGGCGTCGTAGATAACTGAAGCATCCATAGGCACTTTTGCGAATATCTTGGGAAACAGGTTTGCATAAAGCGTCTCCCGAACGTTCTCGTTAAGGAAGTAGATATCGATCGATAGCTGAAACATCTTTTTTGTTTCGAAAGCAGTATAATTTTCTTACAAATGTGCACACGATTAAAGCCAAGCCTCCTGGTAAAGTTATCATATAGTAGCGTAATAGCTCATCTTCCTCCTAAAAATTGAAGGTAAGGTTAGGTTAAGGTTAAGGTTAAGGTTAAGGTTAAGGTTAAGGTTGAAGTTAAGGTTAAGGTTAAGGTTAAGGTTAAGGTTAAGGTTAAGGTTAAGGTTAAGGTTAAGGTTAAGGTTAAGGTTAAGGTTAAGGTTAAGGTTAAGGTTAAGGTTAAGGTTAGGTTAAGGTTAAGGTTAAGGTTAAGGTTAAGGTTAAGGTTAAGGTTAAGGTTAAGGTTAAGGTTAAGGTTAAGGTTAAGGTTAAGGTTAAGGTTAAGGTTAAGGTTAAGGTTAAGGTTAAGGTTAAGGTTAAGGTTAAGGTTGAAGTTAAGGTTAAGGTTAAGTTTAAGGTTACGGTTACGGTTAAGGTTAAGGTTAAGTTCAAGGTTAAGGTTAAGGTTAAGGTTAAGGTTAAGGTTGAAGTTAAGGTTAAGGTTAAGGTTAAGGTTAAGGTTAAGGTTAAGGTTAAGGTTAAGGTTAAGGTTAAGGTTAAGGTTAAGGTTAAGGTTAAGGTTAAGGTTAAGGTTAAGGTTAAGGTTAGGTTAAGGTTAAGGTTAAGGTTAAGGTTAAGGTTAAGGTTAAGGTTAAGGTTAAGGTTAAGGTTAAGGTTAAGGTTAAGGTTAAGGTTAAGGTTAAGGTTAAGGTTAAGGTTAAGGTTAAGGTTAAGGTTGAAGTTAAGGTTAAGGTTAAGTTTAAGGTTACGGTTACGGTTAAGGTTAAGGTTAAGTTCAAGGTTAAGGTTAAGGCTAAGGCTAAGGCTAAGGTTGAGGTTAAGGTTAAGGTTAAGGCTAAGGCTAAGATTAAGATTTGAATTAAGGTTCAAGTGGTTAATCTTACCCCCCACCAATGTCAATCGAGGCCCCCCATAGGGGCGGTGCAATCTCACCCCCCACAAAAAGCTAAAATTCACTCCCTTAACGTTGCGTAGAAATTATATTTCTTCCACCATTCGATTTCATGCGGGTCATTTTCACAGTTTGTTTCGATAGTTGCGGTCGGTCGTTTTTCTACTCACTGTCAGTCGCTTGCCGGTTTGTCTTTTAAGTACTAGCGTAAATTTAACTGTTTTACAGAATACAACCTAATTAAACGCATTTCAAATTGTTCTAACAGTGTTATACCAGTTCAAACCCATTCAATATCTATGACAAACCCAAGGAGAAATGCTTTAATTTTCAGCAGAAACTTCAGCAAAAATTTTCAGCAGAGTATTTGTCTTCAGCTAAGTTTTCTTTCTTCAAAAACTCTCATGTTTTACTTCAGCACATAAGGGGGGTGGTTGGGAGCAGTGGGGGAGATTGTAATAAAAAAACCGAGGGTGGGGGTGAGATTGCGATGTGTGAGGGGGCGCAACTGCACCGGGCCAAATGGGGGGTGAGATTGCGACTGGTGGGGGTGATGATTGCGATAGGTCCTGGTGTCGCAATCTCGGCCCCCCACGTAATTGCGGGGGGCGCCATTGCGATATTGATAAACCAACCATACCCCCCACAAAACGCAATCGCACCCCCCACGTATCCATATAAAATGCGCCACCCGCACCCTAAGTTACATTGAGTGGGGGGTGCAACTGCACCGTGGGGGGACCAAATGGTGTGGGGGGTGAGATTGCGATTTTACCGGTTCAAGTTAAGGTTAAGGTTAAGGTTAAGGTTAAGGTTAAGGTAACTTACAACATCACTTTTTCGCTTTGGTTGAATCCAAATTCTAGACATTCCTGGAATACTTAAAAGCTCTGATTCTGTATTTCCATCTCCAATATTCAGAGTGAGCCTTTTCAAATCTCCTCTCGCTGATCGATCCTTCATGGCTTCCTAAACAAAATCATTAGCATAAAATAAGGCCTTGACTCACCAGTAAGAATGTTTTGAGATCCGTAACCACGCCAAGTTGTGCAATTCCATAAGTAACCCTAGTTAAGTTCTTAACTAGAGAACTTAACCTTTCGGGCAGACGATCCAATACCCTAATGTCATGCTCGGTGCAATGCTGAAAAACAGTATAAAGTTATAAAGTTTGAAAATCTTACCCAAATACGCGCTCTCTGATAAAATTCCGGTGAAATTATCTGTTTGATAGAAGTGGAAAGAAAAACTTTGTTGAAGCAAATTCGTTCGAAAATTTCCAATTCAGGACGGGCTACACAAAGACATTCACAAGAAAGCTTCAATTTATCCAGAAGGAGCAAAATTTGCCTTCGCCAATGAATTTTAGGTTCCTCGCCATCGAAAATCTATTCAAAAATTTGTTTTCTGAAGTAAATTATAACTTACAATATGAATATTAGTGAATCTGATGCATGAAAGTTGTTCGAAGGGATCGGAAAGGAGACTATAATCAGAACAGCCTCTTGATTTAAAAATCATCAAATGACTTTTTATATATGAGATGCCCTCTTTAAAGTGTTTGACAAGAAGCTCCTCCTAAATGAAAAACTTTACACACTCACTCACTCTCACTCACTCACTCACTCACTCTCACTCACTCACTCTCTCTCACACACTCACTCACTCACTCACTCACTCACTCGATCACTCACTCACTCACTCACTCACTCACTCACTCACTCACTCACTCACTCACTCACTCACTCACTCACTCACTCACTCACTCACTCACTCACTCACTCACTCACTCACTCACTCACTCACTCACTCACTCACTCACTCACTCACTCTCACTCACTCACTCACTCACTCGATCACTCACTCACTCACTCACTCACTCACTCTCACTCACTCACTCACTCACTCACTCACTCACTCACTCACTCACTCACTCACTCACTCACTCACTCACTCACTCGATCACTCACTCACTCACTCACTCACTCACTCACTCACTCACTCACTCACTCACTCACTCACTCACTCACTCGATCACTCACTCACTCACTCACTCACTCACTCACTCACTCACTCACTCACTCACTCACTCACTCACTCACTCACTCACTCACTCACTCACTCACTCACTCACTCACTCACTCACTCACTCACTCACTCACTCACTCTCACTCACTCACTCACTCACTCGATCACTCACTCACTCACTCACTCACTCACTCACTCACTCACTCACTCACTCACTCACTCACTCACTCACTCACTCACTCACTCACTCACTCACTCACTCACTCACTCACTCACTCACTCACTCACTCACTCACTCACTCACTCACTCACTCACTCACTCACTCACTCACTCACTCACTCACTCACTCACTCACTCACTCACTCACTCACTCACTCACTCACTCACTCACTCACTCACTCACTCACTCACTCACTCACTCACTCACTCACTCACTCACTCACTCACTCACTCACTCACTCACTCACTCACTCACTCACTCACTCACTCACTCACTCACTCACTCACTCACTCACTCACTCACTCACTCACTCACTCACTCACTCACTCACTCACTCACTCACTCACTCACTCACTCACTCACTCACTCACTCACTCACTCACTCACTCACTCACTCACTCACTCACTCACTCACTCACTCACTCACTCACTCACTCACTCCCTCTCACACACTCACTCACTCACTCCCTCACTCACTCACTCACTCACTCACTCACTCACTCACTCACTCTCACTCACTCACTCACTCACTCACTCACTCACTCACTCGATCACTCACTCACTCACTCACTCACTCACTCTCACTCACTCACTCACTCACTCACTCACTCACTCACTCACTCACTCACTCACTCACTCACTCACTCACTCACTCACTCACTCGATCACTCACTCACTCACTCACTCACTCACTCGATCACTCACTCACTCACTCACTCACTCACTCACTCACTCACTCACTCACTCACTCACTCACTCACTCACTCACTCACTCACTCACTCACTCACTCACTCACTCACTCACTCACTCACTCACTCACTCACTCACTCACTCACTCACTCACTCACTCACTCACTCACTCACTCACTCACTCTCTCACCCGTCTTTCCAATCTCCTCTCTCCAACGTCTCTCCATGGAGACAACTCGACCGATATCTTTAGAGTCCATATCTCCGAAGGAGTGCAATTAATACGAAATCGGTTTGTTTCCACAAACAAGTTGATTTCTTTGCAACTTTGTCTCAATCGACACAGTGAGCGAGGTGTTACCTAAAAACCACAATAAATATATCAAATTCGAATAACTATCTAAACGTGGTATTTTTTTAAACAAACCTTTTGCAAAATTTGAAAGTAGAGATCCGTGTGAAGTTGGTTAAATGGAAAAGTCATCGGCGCCTATGAGAAATAAATCAGCACATATTCCTCAAAATAAAAGATTTATAAAAGCCGAAGAGAAGAAAAAGTGCCAAATAACAAAGGAAACTGTAAAAAAAAATTATTGCAATGTGAAAGAAAGGAGTTTGAAATAATTGCGTTTGGAGTAAAATGTCAGTGGTACGTGATTGCGTACATCTGTTAACAGCTGGGTTTTTTGACATGTGAACGACGAACATTTTGGACGTTCAGGAAATCAAATTCTCGTTTCAACAAATGTTGCAAAACTATAGATAATGGGTAATAAATCTTTTAAAAAAAGTGGTTTTTGTGTTCCGAATTTACTAAAAACAAATGAAAGTTTAAATTCGTGTTAGTGGACAACTTGAGAAATGTTCAATTGGTATGAAACACTAATTGGAAGTCAAAAATAACAGGTGCAACTCAAACCTCTCCGCTTGAAACTAAAATTGACCGTGGGACAGCATTTGTGCAATGGAGCACTTTTACAACCCCTATACCCGAAGTGAAAAAAATTTCATTTTACAAAATCCAGATGGCAGCCAATAATTTGTTTTTCTCCGTGAATGATTTGTTGGATTGTGATTTGTACAATCTTCAAACAGAAGACTTTCGGCGTTTCGGGACAACTGTAAAATGTGGAAAAATCGCGCAGTCTGCGTTTATCGTGGGAAATCGTTTCAGTATAAAATAGCGTAAGAGAAAGAAGCTACAGTTCGCCTGTGTCCGCGTAATTCACAAAAATGAGGATTCTTCTTATAACTTTGTCCCTCCTCTGTCTTCTAATTGGAGACACCCTTGCTCACCAGATGAATAACGGACAATGCAAAAGGGTAGGTAATGTGCCTTGCCCAGCAATGTATATTTTTTTTAAAGGAAAATCAAAAACTTCGAAGGAAGCTACGAGAATGCGAGGAAAGGAATGATTATTCCGATCACCACTCCCACCACCACCACGATAATCACCATGGCGGTCATGATGGAACGAATTTTCCAGGCGTGAGTAGAAAAAATGCAAAAGTCCAAAAAAAAAATCAAGGGCTTAAGTGTGCCGCCCTCGGACGCTTAGTTGGACGGCCTGCAACCGCAACTAAGCGGCCTACGGTTTCACGGCTTTCGACCACTGAGTTAGGGGCTCACAAAACTGTGAAAAAAAACCGAAGCTTCTCTGGTCCATAATTTTTCACTTTCTGAATCTTTCGGCCATGTCCTTTTTGGTGCACCGGGTAGGGGCCAATGGAAAAAGATAAATTTTAATACTTTTCAAAACGCACATTTATTTTACACATTCTGCAGGAACTTGAATTTTCAGATAAACTTGTAATGGACCGAAATCCGATTAATCATCGAAAAAGTAGTTATAGGCGAAAATAAACTGAAAACATGTTTACATTTTAGAGCTTCTTATTTCGAATTTTTAATATTGATTTTCATTTGGGGAGTTATTATTTAATTTTTCAGCACTTCTCCAAAAAAAAGTATGACTACATTCTGTTTTTGTAGTTTTACACCAGTTTTTTTAATCTTTAAAACGGATAACCACTAACTAGAGACTATTTGTCTTAGTTCTCGCCAATCCTACTTCGGCCGAAAAGTGGCCACGCCCCTTTTGTAGCCGAATATGTTGATGTTATAATGAGAAATTTGAATATCAACATCAGACCTCCCTCATTTCCTAACATCACTCAAAGTGGGATTGGCGGGCCTTTTGAGGCAGACATAAAATATCCTTCGAAATTTGTTGCGTCTAAAAGTTTCAGTATTGTTTTTAAACAATGACCATTTTTTGGAACCGGGTTCAGCCTTTGGTCGCTTATTTGGGCGGCCTGCGGCCGTACGGTTTCGCAGCCTCCAACCGCATTGAATAGCGGCCTTCGGCCGCTTAAATTTAGAGAGGAGAATGCGCAAAACTGTTAAATCTCGAGGGGGGTCGACTTTCATTTTCATGAAATGGAATTGAAATTCACACACAACCTATTTTTTAGCATTCTCTCGTGAAGAGCCGCGATCATTCCTATAACAAGACCGAGTTGCAAAACTGCAAATCTCCGGTAAGTCGAACAAATAAAAAGATCAACAAATTTTGTTTTTAGAGACACGGAAATATAAATTTCGCTGTTGGAACAACCGTCAGTGTCTCCGGTAAAACATCATACGATGACCGTACTTTCACTGTAAACATTATGAAAAGTCACCACGAGTTCTTCACTTAGATGGTTTCCATGCAGTACCCCAAGGTTCTTATTCCTACTTTTAAACAAAAATCAAAATGTGAATTTCAGAGTTCCCAGGCTAGCTATTGCGTGAACAACTACTATAACCCCCGTACGTTTTTCACAAATCCGGCCAAAAGTGATTTCTTACTTCCGGATATCCAATTCCTCTTTGTAATCAGGATGATAAATGCGACTTCTTACGAAGCTAGTTGAAAAAAAGGTTTTCGGAATTGAAATTTCAGATGTACTTAAATGGTGCTCGTGAAATGAGCTTCAACGAAAATCGTTTAAACCCGAGTGAAATGAATTCCTTCTCGATCTGCAGTGAACGAAAAAGTGGGCATGGATTTGTACAAATTGACAAAGTTACAATTCGTCGTTGAAAAATCTGTTTAATTGTGATTGAGGTAATAAAGACGTTTCGGAATTGATTTTAGAGAGAGACAGAGAGATGGAAAGAGAAAGAGGGGAAGAGGGACAGAGAAACAGAGATATAGAGAGATAAAGATACCGAGAAACATAGAGACAGAGAGACAGAGAAATAAAGAGATAGAGAAACAGAGAGACGGAAATACAGAGAGATAGAGATTTAGGAAGACAGAGAGACAGAGAGACAGCGAGAGGAAATATAAAGAGATAAAGAAATATAGAGACAAAGAGCGGGTTAAGATAGCAAAATCGTACGTTAACCCGCTAAAAGCGTTTGAACCGTAGTTTTGCCCCATTCCATCAAATCAATTAGAAACTGGGTCCAGAAACGGGGTCACAGTCTTATCGTTCTCCTAATTTCATCACTGAGCCAAATGACTTCGCTGGTAAAATCGCAATCTCACCCCCTACACCATTTGGCCCCCCCCGCGGTGCAGTTGCACCCCTCACTCAATGCAATATAGGGTGCGGGTGACGCATTTGATATGGATGTGTGGGGGGTGCCATTGCGTTTGGTGGGGGGTATGATTGGGCTATCAATATCGCAATTGCACCCCCCGCAATTATGTGGGGTGGCGCGATTGCGACACCAGGACCTATCGCAATCATGACCCCCACCAGTCGCAATCGCAGAACCCATTTGGCCCGGTGTAGTTGCGCCCCCCACACATCGCAATCTCTCCCCCCCCCCCCCCGCAATGGATTATCTATCGCAGTATCGCAGTCGCCCCCTACAACAAATATTATGTAAATGTATGTTAAATGGGAGTGTATTTTATTAATTTCCTGCAAAATATTTAAATGGTACGTTTGTACTTAAAAACCAACCGGTAAGCTTATGAGTGAAGATAAGAAGAAAAAACGACCGACCGCAAACACCGAAACCATTTGTGAAAGTGACTCGCAAGAAATCGAATGGTAGAATAAATATACATCCTACGCAACGTTACGAGAGTGAAATTTAGTTTGGTGGGGGGTGAGATTGCACCGCCCCTCTGGGGACCTCCATTGACATTGGTGGGGGGTGTGATTGGGATATTACCGACTTCGCTCACTCAGCTGCCTTCAGACGTAATTTTATCCATTCTACAGCGAGTAAGTACTTTTTTGGGAAACCGATCGTTTAGCTTGGACATTTTTGAAATTAAGTGAAAATTTTCTTTCAGGCTCATCCTCGTGGTTTTTGTCGGCTTCGAGAAACCTGCTAAATGTTCGATACCGTCGCCCAGAACTACAGCTCAAAGTTTAAATTCGAACCCGTCGATGATCAATGGATTTTGTATATCAACGTAACGGGAAATTCTAATGTAAGTGCAATGCACCTTAATTTAAATTCACTAAAGCTCTCAGTACATTCAATAGACTGTTTGTTATTTCAAACTATAAAAAAGTAAAGTAAAAATAAAACTATCAAAGAGTGAGTTCTAGCTAAAAAAAATTTATTACCGAGCTCGAATTCTGCTTAACCCATTTTTTTCCTTTTGATTTTTTTTCGTAAATATTTTTTTTACGTAATTTTGATTACATAGTCTGAAATTGTGCAAATTAGCTTTAAATCAGTTTGTTTGAGGTTCGATAAGAACCTCACGGATTTGCTGTTCACGATCCATGATAATGGATTACACTGTCGCCTACAAGTCGACAGCACGAGATCTCCCGGCGCCGGATCTCGAGGACCCTTCCCTCTATCTTTCATTATGTATCTTTCATTTCATTAAGTAAAAAAAACCTTTGACTCATGAGCCCGTGTTGCTCTCATAAGTTCCTTAAGGACTTAACTAGTTCATGGCTAAAAACTGAAGCCATTGCCTAGCAACTACGTCTTTTCTTCTTTTCTTCTTGAACGAAACAGTTATTTCCACTAACTACATATAGCATTAATGGGGAAGGACCGCGTAAAACATTTTTTTCTGGACTTGTGATAAATGAGTATATCTCATTCTTTTGATTCAGAAAAGTGTCCCATTTTCTCTTTTTGGAGCAAAATGAAGAAAATTAGGCGCTTCTGAAGTTTTGCCGAAAGTATCGTTTGAATAGCGCGCCATTCTGCGTCTCCATTTTTCCCGCGCTCTCTCGCCTTTCGCTACCGTGTACACCTGCACCGGTTGCAGTCCAAAACATATAAAAGAGGTATGTTTCAGAATCGTGACAACGATATCTATTCAATGAATTTATTATTACAAAATATTTGAAAAATCAATTTTACGAGGTCCTTCCCCTTTAAATGCTCTTATTTTTCCTTATCATAATCAGTTTTTTTCAGCCTAAACTGGTAACCTACGCTCTCAGTGGAATCTTGGAATGGGAAACTCTACACAAATTGCCCTCTTTAACCCACGGAGATTTCTATCGCCCAATGGGACCTATACAAAACCCTTGCAAACAACTTTCAGGAATCAAATTCAACACAGTCATAGTGGTAGCTAAAACATTACAACTCAATAATTACCTTTTTGTTTAGAAATGCGACATTTATAAACGTTGCTCCGGAGACGGCGAGAAACGCGAGTCCCGACAGAAAAAAATTTGGAATGAAGAAGCTCTTCCTATGCTGGCTCGGCTAAGGCTTAAATGCGACAGACTTTATCTTGACGGATGTGGGGGCTGGAATTTTCAGCCCCCACTGGCATTGATCGAGTTTCGTCGCCTTGTAATCCGATCGCTTTACTATAATTTGGATGAATATGAAGCGCTCCCAATTTCGGTAGAATATCTCAGTGGTATAGAAAAACAAAATCATTTTAGCATTGCACGGAGCACGATATTTCGGGTATTGATGTTTACCCTGACTACAACCCAAACGACCGTATCAGCAAATACATTGGCAAAAAGACACAAGCGAGATACACACTCATAGGTGGAAACACGTACGCAGCGCATCTTCTCATAGACTATTTTGAGGTACCAGTTTCACTTTGTCTCCAATCAAATGAATTTTAAGGACGTACGGAAAGATTACTCAGTTCGGAAAAATTTACATTGAAGCAGGCAAAGCACAAGGGAGTCCATTCGACTGGCTACAAGAGAAAATCCCTGGTTTGAAGAGGATTTGCGAAGGGGAAAATTTCGACTTTGTCCGATGGAGTTGTTCGTGCTTTGTCAGTTGAAATGTTTATATGCCAATCTTCGCCGCTTTGGGCCCTATTTTTTGTTTTTAAAAAAAATGCGCGAACGTTTGCTTTGGTTTGTTTGTTTTTCTTTTTTTTCTGCTGCTTTGGAGTGTTTTTGCACAATACTAATTCGTCCCTCCCCTCTTAACGAATCAGCGTCAAAATTATTACTCTAACCTTAACTTTTTCAACAAAAAAACCTTTTTAAAATGCAAAAATTATTGGCGCCCCGTTAGTAATGTTAAGACGGAATGTCTCGTATGGTCGATCACACCCGGATCCTCGCGGTCACGGAAAAAATCGATTTTGCTGAAAATTTTATATATGAAAGCCATATATGCAAGATACAACCTGAAAACACTCATTTCGGATTTTTAAATTTTTAAAATTCATAGATCAGTATTTTGCTATCTCGCTTCCCAGTGAAGCTACAGACCTCAGGTTCGTTTCATTCGATTTCTTAAAGTGTGCATAAAAAGGTTTGTATTTACTAGAACATCGGAAACCATCAGTAAAGACCTGAAAGCCAAACACTTGAAAAAAACACTCAAAGTCAACATTTTTGTCCATAGCTCATCCAGTGTTAGGAAGAGCGTGAAACCACCTATTTCATTCGATTCCTTATCGAATTTTATGTTAGAAAAAAATTTTTGCAGCAAAAAAAATCAGTGTTACAATTGCGACCCATGACGTAGAAAGGCGAAAGTCTCCTCTTAACATTTTTACTAAAAAGTTCAAAAAATCCATGTTTCACCTTTTTCTCGACGCTTTCGTGATTTGACACTGTTCCCGTTGGATTCGCCATCAATTTTTACGTCATATTTCGTAGCTAAATCCCCATTGTTCTCTAAAAGAATTTAATTTTCTGATTTTTCCAAGTCGCGAAGTGTGGATGAACTATGAACAAAAGTGTTGATTTTCGGTTTCTTTTTCAAGTGTTTAGCTAAAATTCAGGTCTTTACCGATTTTTTCCAATTTTCTAGTGAATACACACTTTTTTCGCACACTTTAAGGAATCGAATGAAACGAACCTGCAAAATACTGAACTTTGAATTTAAAAAATTTCAAAAATTTCAAAAAACCAAAATGAATGTTTTCAGGTTGTATCTTGCATATATGGCTTTCATATATAAAATTTTCAGCAAAATCGATTTTTTCCGCGACCGGCGAGTTCGCGGCTCTATGAGAAATGACGTCTTAAAACAATGTCTCTGTAATGATTTTGCCGATTTTCAAAGAGAACATTAAAAAAAATTCTCTCAGTGCACTTTTTCAGGACCAGCACCTTCGCATTTTCACTTTGGACCTCGATGGAGAAGTTGCTGTAATAGTACATTTACATGTAAAAACTACGTTTTTCTTATTGAATACTATTTTTCAGCTTGCGTTCAGTGTCTTTTTCGTTCCAAAAGTCGACTGTCAAGTTCTATTTGCAATTATTTTCCCGTTCATGTTCGAAAAAGTTCCTTATGATCTATCGTCTATTTATGACAATTTTATGACGGAAAAGAACGATATCAGAGCCTTCAATTTGCTATATAAAACTTATGCTCCTGTTTACAAGACATGGAAAAAAGAAGAAAACAGAAGGCGGGCAATGCAGCCAGAGAATAGAACGTATACTGAAGACAATGAGGAAAAGGAGGACTCAGATGTCGAAGATTTTGTTGTGAACAGGAACGGATAAATGTGTTTTATTTACACTGTTGTTTTGGACAGAAAATAAATTTGACTTTGTGATGATCTGAACATCTCAATTTCCTATTCCACAATCAACTCACGAGGGCCTATTTTGGTCAGTGTGGCCAATTGAAACGATGGGCACATTTTTGGATAGCCCTATCCATCCCATTTTCGAATCTGTTTTCAAAATCTGCTGACGATGAGCAGACCTGGGAGCCGTAAAACTTCAACTTTTGTGCACACGGGGCTCTTTATTTTGTAGTGATGGTTCGAGTCTAAAGTTTTCTAACCTTTTCCACTTCATTTTTACAATCACTTTCAGCCTTTTCATTCGTGAACTAATGGAAAAGTTGTTGAATAAATATTTTTAATGTTTGCATATATCTCACTTTTTTGGATTTTGCGTCCCAAACATAAAACAACTGTTGTTGCAAAGAGGGTTCTAAAACATGTAAAAATGTAATGCAAAGGGTTCGAAAACTTCAGACTCGAAAAATCACTACAAAATTAAAATACCCGTGTGTTATCAGATTCGTAAATGGGATGACTACGGCTATTCAAAAATGTGCCCCCCCCCCCCGTTTCAATTGGCCACTCTGGCCAAAATAGGTCCCCTCGTCAGTTAGCATGACTTTCGTAACTTAACCCTCTTGCAGCCGGTTAAGGCAGCAAATTCGTACCTTCCATTTAGATTGTGTAGCTCCGGATTGGATTATGAATGCCGCAAAATTGTAGTTATTTTTTGTTATGAACCACAGAAAACATTGTAAAGGAGAGAAAGATAGAGAGAAATTTCCTTTAATGGATCGCTAAACTAGTCAAAATCCAAGTTTTCGCCATGTTTGGAAATAATGAAAATCAGTGTTAAATAAACCTGTTTTGTTAAAAAGTTTTTTTTATAAATCAATTCTGTGTATTGAGGCCAAAGGTTGAAAAAGCCAGAAATTCCAGCAATACAATCAAATCATTTATCATCATTCACACGCACAAAAATAATAAATAATTTATGAAAATGCAACCGAAAATGGCTGCCACTCTCTTCTTTTCTTCTTCTTAAAGCGGGCGACACAATGAGCGGGATACAAAAAGAGAGGGAGGGAGACCCTAGCGGAGTGAGCAAATCCCACACTACAATGGGGGAGGGCACCGGCAGTTTGTACAAGTAGACTCGAGTTTTCTAAGGAAGGGCTGCGAGATCCTAGCTATAGAGTGATTATGAATGACCGGAGAAGGAGAGACTGGCAATGTGATGCATGGAGACACAAGTGAATTTTGGTGGAAAGGGAGGGGAATTAAGGCAGAGGGGTCACGGGAGTCCGCGACGAGTGGCGGCTGTCGTCCTCCGTCTCCGACGCGTCGTTGAAGTCCGAGTGAGACTGCTCGCTGTCCGCATCCGCGTCCGAATCTGCAAATGACTCTTTTTAAGAGATGTTTCTCGTTTTTGGAGCTATGCAATGGATATGGCCGAGAAATCGGCTAAAGTAGCTTTTGAGCGGAGAATAAATTAAGGCCTCTCTCAAAATCATAATGGATAAACACTTTCATATTATTTATCCAATTTCGAATAAAATACCTCCAAAAGTTTTTACAATTTCAATTTCTATACCAAATTTGTTCGCAATTTCAATTTCTGCACCAAAATAGTTTTTTAACTGGCTCCAGCATACCTTGGGAACCAACTGAACGGGGTTTTAAAAGTGGGGGGGGGGGGGGGTTAGCCCAGTATTTCATAGAAAATTGAGTTAACCTTTTGCATTCACGAAAAGTGATGGGGGAATTCGGTTTCTCAGCCAAAAAGTGAGGGGGGTAATTTTCGTCGAAAAGTGAAGGTGGGTCCCTCAATGACCGGCCTCTCCCAAGGTATGGGCTCCAGTCAACTTAAGGGGAGAGAATGGGCAAAAAACACCTAGAATTTGGCGGGGTTCAGCATCATAACCAAAGAAAAACATGCAGCGTAATATTGGTCTGAGGAGTCGCGCAAAGCTAGATTTCAGTTTTGTGGGACTAGCGCCGCATGCCAATTATAGAATATGGGTGTTGCGCCAAACGAACCCCCCTCACCAAAGTCCCCACTGTGCTGAGTACTCTATTTTAATGCACACAAGTTATTCCCAAAATCTATAGTTCGTGCCAAAAATACTTCGGAGCATAGTGCCAATGTTTTGATGTTGTTCCTAGAGTAAAGCGCGCGTTATATGATACTCAGGCCGTGTACGCAGCCAAATTGGCCGACGTAGAATTGGCGAGGAGTATACCTGCTGTGGATCAGTTTTCATGACTGTTTAAATCATTCTAATCTATTCTATTTAATACTTTAGTTTAGTTTATGGCATAAAAACAGCAACCTCGTAAAAAGTGATAAATTAAAGTGGAAAGTTAAAATACCGTATTGCGAAAATGACGTGCCTGAAAAAAAAGTACGCAATTCGTACGTAATGACCAAGTGTGGAAAAAAAAATTCGTTAGGATTGAATTTTAGTTAAATTCACCCCTGACGGCAAAAATTTGAAGACATCTACCCTATTTTAGCACCACAACCTAAGAGTGACAAACTGGCACTTTTAGAGGGTAACACTGATTATGGCTTCAATACTATCCGATTTTTTACTAATTAAAAAAAACGAAAACGTGATAAAAAAAACTCACGGTCGAGGAACATGAGGTCGTCGAACACGTCGTCGATCTGGTTGGCTTCGAAGGCAGAGATCGAGTGCCGCAGCATCGGCCGCACAACCGGCACCTTGGACATGGCGGCGGCGAGATCCGTGAACGAGGAGGTGCGCTCCAAATCGGCTACCTGGAAAGAGGGAGGGTTAGTGAGTGAGGGAGATAAAGTAAGAGAGAGGTGAATTGTCCCACCTTCTCCCTCCTGCTCATCTGCCGCTTCAACGAGCGTCCCGGCTGATCTCCGAACAACGTCTGTCTGAGGGAATTCATGGTCATCAGGGCGGCGATCTTGTCCTTTCCATACTCGTAGCCAACCGCCTGGATCGTGTTGAATTTGCCGAAATCCAGCGTTTTGAATGGCTCGATGGCCGGTCGCAAGTACTGGCAGTAGGGCGCCTTTTTCACCACTTCCAGTTGACGGACACACGAGACATAGGCCAGACGGCTCTGAAAAGAGAATTTAAAGGTTGTATAAAGAGAATAACGGTACCTGAATCTCCTCCATGTTGAGGATCCTCACGGGCTGGGCCCAGGGATTGAAGCGGTTGAAGAGGACCCAGAGGCCGCTGAGCGAGTCTCCGTAGTTGTAGAGATTGGTCTCCTCTTGGGATCCCACGTCCACCGCGATCACAGTTTTAGCACCCATCGATCTGAAAACATCGGTTTAAAATAGTAATGGCATAAATAGGTAATGTTTGGGGCTCTTTAAGTGTCGGTGACCTTACAAAGTTGTGAAAAACTCACTTCATAACATCGGCGGGGAGGTTATTCACGTATCCTCCGTCGAGCAGAAGATGGCCGTCCTGGGGGTCGCACATGGGCGGAAGGTAGCCGGCCAGCGACATGGAGGCGCGGACGTAGGCCCACAAGGGACCAGAGCGGTGAACTCGCATGTCGGAGGTTCTGAAAAGATAAATAAACTATGCTATTGGCTGTAATTGAGTGTGTGTGTGTGTGTGTGTGTGTGTGTGTTTGTGTGTGTGTGTGTGTTTGTGTGTGTGTGTGTGTGTGTGTGTGTGTGTTTCCATCGAAAATAGGGTAAAACTTACGAAATGTCAGTGGTGATGCAAAAATAGGGAATCCATAGGTCCTCGATCTCCACATCTCCCAGCACATCCTGGATGCTCGTGTTGAACTGCGCTCCGGAGAACATGGCCGAGTGGGCGTAGGTCAGATCCAGAATCTTGCGCCACAACGAGCCCATGCTCTGGAAATACAGGGTTATTCAAAAAATATTCGAAACTTCCCATAGCAAACCGAGTTGGTAAACATTTTAATATATTAATTTACACTTCCGACGCAGGAAGCAAACTTGCCAAATTTTATAGTCGGGCCAAGAAAATGTTAGGGCAGCTATGAGCCATAGCTTGTTTTTTAAGCTTTATTATAAAGGGAAGGGATGTTAAAAGTGGGCGGGCATAATGACTAAAAGAAAAAAAAATTCGTGCTCTGGCACGAAAATCGGTGCCCACAAAGTATAGAATATTTAACAAGGGGGCAGCCATGGCTTCGGGCCCGCCGAGAAAAGTGTCGGCCCGGCCCGTTTCAGCCCGGCTTGTAAACTTGTCAAATTAAAAATTCTTTAAATCGTTATTTTAGCTTACGCAATTTTTCAACCCCCGAAAACACTTTCGTTATACTTCTATTACACATTCAAACTATTTTTAAGTTAGCAGAAATAAAGTTTCCCGACCGGGATCGAACCTTGGTCGTGTGGGTGACAGTTTGACTGGGTGGTCCGAGTGGACGGGCCGAAGCGGGCCAAGGCGGGCCGGGCCGAGGATTTTTTCCAAGTCGGCCCGGCCCGTGAGAACTATGGCTTTAGTGTAATAAGACGACTGGACTCACATCAAACCAGCTCTTGGCCCTCTCCTCCACTCGTTCGTCCGGCGTGTCCGCATAGATGCCTCCGATCAACGACCCGATGGACGTTCCTCCCACAATGTCAATAGGGACTCCTTGCTCCCGAATGGCACGGAGTACTCCCACATGTGCAGCTCCACGCGCTCCTCCCCCTCCCAGCACCAATCCGATGGCATTTCCAGTGAGAATCCTCGCCAAACGGGCAAAGTCCGTGCGGTGGTCCCTCGTCCAGAACACATTCTTCTCGTAGTAATCGATTATGTCCGTTTCGGGGACCATAATCGGCGAGTCCCGCGACGATTTCCTGCTCCTCCGCATCCACTGCCACACGCGCTTCGGGGCCCGCACGTGGTGGTGGCCGGAGAAGTAGCTGTTCTTCAGCCACTCGTAGGTGCCTGAGGGCGATTGGGTACCCTCCTTCCACAACATGATCAGCTCCTTGTTCGTACGCACGCCGTCCTGGTTCACGCTTAGCAGCTCGCGAAGCTGAAAAAGAGAGGTTAGAGAGAGAGAGAGAGAGAGAGAGAGAGAGAGAGAGAGAGAGAGAGAGATGGAAAGAAACAAAGACTGACCAGAGAGTGCTTCTGAGGCTTCTTTCCTCCATTAGCCACAACGAGGATGGAATCGGCCTGGCGGAGGCATCTCCTCGTCCAGTTCGTAGCTGCGTAGTCGCACTCGTAGATGACCAAGGGGTAGGTGTCTTCTTGGACGTTCAGCCAGTGCATCAGGCGGAAATCGGCCTGCCTGAAAAATAGTGGGTTTATTGGTAAAAGGTTCTTTCCCTTCAAGCCTTCCTTGTTCTCTCCTTATAAGGTGAGCCCTTAACAAAACATATGCGAAGTGGTTACGGTAATTATGGCACCGCATTTTTCGCATACCCACCGTGGGAGGTAATTCTGCGCCAGCGGCCTCTGGTATTGAAATTCGCAAATATGCGACCTTCTTTAACAGAATTTACCGAGAAGTTAAAATAGCGCGAGAAAATTTTGGAAAAGGGCGGCCCGAATTTTTTTTCGATGGTTGCTATCGGGTATACAAAACAACGGCAAAGTACCAAATCTGCTTCTCCACCTCGAGAGTTGCACACTATATCTCGTTGTATCTATTCTCTCCCTCCCTCTCTCTCTCTCTCTCCTCTCTCTCTCTCTCTCTCTCTCTCTCTCTCTCTGTGCATACATATGAGAAGCCACATCACAACGACTACATTCATACTCACAGAGTGTGGTCTTCACTAGCTAGAAATCTGAAGAGGTGTTGTGAAAAGTGCTAATAAAACGACAGAAACGATGCCAAATCATAAAAAATGTGTATAAACCCCACTTTTCGAGGACGGAGCTGTCGAGGAAAGTGGCCACTTTCTGGCTGCTGAGACGTAGAACTCGCAGATTGGCGGAGAGGGCGTGGTAGAGTTCGCAGGTGAAGGGAACCAGGGGAACGTCGGGAGAGGCAGGCACCACAGCGATAGTGTGAAGGTTCTGGAAACAACAAGTTAGTAGAGAATCCGGGCTAGTGCGTTTGAAGGACCAAAATAAGGCCATTTTGCCAAAAAATTGACTCGAGTGACTCGAGCCAGAGTATCATTTTTGTTAAATAAGTGCTTACCTTGATATGGCTCATCGGATCTCCGGCGTTGTTATCGAAAGTCCTGATTTGCGTGGGAATGAGAGGCGTCTTTCGGGACATGCTGGTGTAGTACTGGCCCAGAAGCTGCACCAGACGGAATCCGACCTGAATTTTAAAATTAAGGAAAATTATATAACGTTTAGTTATGAGTGGACAGCTATAACCTTTCAACCATAGCTGGACGAGTAGTGTTTGGGGGTTGGATGCGTAAGCCCCCCAAATGGTACATAGAGGGCAACGTATGCCCCGCTTTAGTTTTTTGTTACCATTTTCAACCAAACGCCGAATTACGTAGGTACCCCGAACACCTCACGTCCTGCTATGCCTGATTACAAATCATACATGAACAAGGTGCGGGTCCGTTCTGCGCGACCACCCACAATACAACTGAGACGTATGGCGCGAGTCCCCCAAAAAGGAAATTAGGCTCGGCGCGACCCCCTCCACCAAAAATCCCGGTCGATGTTTTTCTATGTTACAAATGGAGGGCACATATGGACCCTATTGACATCCGTCTGGCACGAAATACGGTAGACCACAAAGCTACCAAAAATAAAACAATTTGGAGCCTACAAACTGGCAGAAAATACGACAGAGCACCCAACTACCAAAAAGATGACATTTTTGATCCTATTGACACCCCGCTGGCACGAGATACGGAAAAATCACGGTAGAACATAGTAGCTAAGTCTTAGTAATAAAGGCCACACCATTTTCAGTAATTACAGTCAAAATCGGTATTTCGAGGCTGGTATACCCTAATTCCGTCATGAGTGTCAATAGGTATCAAAATCAAGCTAACCTTACAATTTACGTCCCTCTCTGGGTAGTATTCGCTTAAAATCCAAAGGGATAGCCGGAAATGCAAATTTTCGATCGACTGTTAGTATCGTCATTTTGGCCCTTACTGTCATTCATCTGGCAGGTATTATGGCAGGCCACCCACAAAATAAGATTATTGAAAAAGGGATGTGCAAATAATATTGCTTACTGCACTGAAACCAACCTGGGGGAACTGCAATTTGATAAAGTTGAGAAGTCCCTCGGGCACCCTAGCCAACTGGGAGTAACGAACGGCCATTACCGTAGTGGCACGGGGCTTTCGCTGCAGGACCTCCATCTAAACAACCGAGCTTAATCCTTTAACATCCATTTCTACGTACCATTCCAAGCATGTCTCCACGACCGAACTCTTCCACCACCGTCTTCTTCTCCACGGAACGCAGACGCCCGCTGAGGACGACGTACATCGAATCGGCCAACTCTCCGACCCTGAAATTTGAGTTGAGCTGAGTGACGCATAAAAGTGGGCGGAGCATAAAAACTACATTTAAAGGTCTATACCGTACCTGTAAACCGCCTGACCCGAGTCAAGGAGGATCCAATCGAGGGCGTAGTCGACTCCACGAAGGAAGGGAGACAGGCGACGGAGCACGGAATGAGCGATTGGAAGGTAGATGTTCGGCTTCTGGTTCAACAGACTGAAAAAGGACAAGTACTTTTTTTTCCGAAATTGATTGGTCCATTTCCATATACACAGTTTTGTCCTTTCGCCCCGGTAGAATTACTCTACGATTCCCGGAGAAAAACGACCTGACATTTGCACTTTTATTGACCAAAACAGGCGGAAATACCAGATAATGCCCAGGAAACAGAGCGCATTCCATTGAATTATAGGAATTAGGCCATTTTGGTGACTGCACGCGTGACTATTCTAAATGTAAATTGCAATTCGACCTAATTCAAGTGACGGTAGCACCGGTACTCCATCCATCGCTAACATATGAGAATATGCACGACTGGCAAAATTTGCGTAAAGTGACGCGTTGGCAACCATAGGCCTTTTACGTAAATTTGAGTATTCTAGAGTTTGGTGTGTGAGAGACAATTTTGTAGCTGCCACAAAAGCAATTGGAAGTCTGATTTTGTCGACTCGTGAGCCCCCCAAATGGTACTTCGGACGAAACACTAGCCCCGCCCCCGTTATGTTTTGTTAGCATTTTCAACCAAAAGCCGAAAATACGTAGGTTCCACAAGCACCTCACGTCCAGCAATGATTTTTGAAAAAAAAATAAGTAATATGGAGATTAAAACAAAATTTACAATTTCGATTTTTTAAACGGGCAGCCCAAAAAATCTCTCGGCCCGGCCGGTCATTTTAGAACCCCGTCTATATCAGTGACCTTCTGGGGGCTTACAGTAACGACGTTCTGGAACTTTAGCACTGGAAAAATTTTGGGTTGTTGAAATGGGTGGGGTCCAGGGTTCTCAAATGACGGGCCGGGCCGAGAGATTTTTTTGGGCGGGCCGGCCGGCCCGTTTTTGAAAAACAAATTTTTAATTTTTGTATAAACCGGTGCAATAATTTTTTAAACTCTTTTAAATACCGTAAGTGTTTGTTACTAACATATAAGTTAATATTAGTCGTACAAAAAAGAATGTCACCGACCGGGATCGAACCCTGGTCGTGTGGGTGGCAATCTGACTGGGTAGTCTAGGGTAAACGGGCCGAACGGGCCGGGCCGACCAAAATTTTGAAAAAGGCCCGGCCCGTGAGAACCCCGGTGGGGTCAAAGTACGCCCCAAAACTACAGTAACCCAAAACCTCACGCCCACTTACCCATAGAAGTGGGACTTGTGCACAATGGCCAGCGTCGTCTTTCCACAGGCCTTGGCAGTGTAGAACGAGGGTTCGTTGGTCAGCAACTGCAGTCCTCCATAGATCTCTCTAAAAACCCCAGTTTTTGTAAAGTTTGGGCAAAAAACTAACTTAGCGAAGAGCATGGACACCGTGGCGTCGTTTTCCCCCTCGTGGTCTTCATCGAACACGGCCTCCTAAAAACCAAATATTCCCTGCAAAATGACAAAAACACTAAAAATTCGCTAAAATTAGCCAAACATCCACAACCCGAGTGGTTAAGTCGCGCTACACGCGTAAATTCACACACTTTACCATTTCGTCTTCGTCGAACACGACCGGGTACTAGAATCGATCGATAATATTGATTAGGCGGGACAAAATGGGCGGAGCCATGCACATAACTAAGCTCCGCTCCATTTGGTCACGCCCCTTTTTGGGCGTCATTGCGGTTACGGTAATTCATACCTGTAGCAACCGGAGGTTTCCAGACAAAACGAGGGCCAGCTTCTCCTCCTCAGAGCCCTGTTCCACGAAAATCTCTCCATCCTCCAGAATTTGCAGTTCCACTTTGTCCTTGAGGAGCTCCTGAGCCTCGTTCAGAGGCAGCTTCAACGCCTCGGCGAACCACCGCTTGGCCACGGCGATCTGATCCGTAGGAGCTGAAATAATTGAATTTGGAAGATAAAAGAGAGGACAACCCACTCTCTCCACTCAAACGGCGTTCCCTCTTCTTGGCCGGGGGCTGGATGCTCGCCTGGCGAACCTTGTCTTCGGATTGAGCTTCGCGGGTGGCACGCATGTCGTCACGACGCTGGAAATCCTAGGTAAAATGAGGTAAAATTTAGCGTTCTCGTTTGGTTAGCTGATCGGTAGAGGTGAAACACCATCCGATCGAATTTGAACAAGTGGCTGCAAGAATATATTTTTGAACGTCCCCTCAAAAAGGGAAAAGTAACAGAACTTAACGCTAGAAAAACCAAGCCGTTATCTCAACAACAAGCTATGGTCGAACCATATAAGACGTAGACTGTGATTTTCGGGTTGAGGAGGTCGCGCTGATCATTCTCTTTTGGGGGAATTGCGTTATACATCGCCTGGAAATTGTAGGTACAATACGTAGTCCAGCTTCGCTATATAAGCGGACGTAGGGCTGTCGCAATTTTAAGTTTTTGCAAATTTTGTTAAAGGAGGCCCGTCACAAATGTTGAAGCTTCCAATAATAGCGAGGGTTGTCGCAAAATTGGACCCCGCTATGTAGGTCACGTACGCCGAAAATCTTGATCAATATCAATATCAATATCAATATTCATTCCCGAATCACGGCTGGATCATAGGGGTAGATCTGGAGCTGGTGTTTTTGCTCTGCCGGCGGATCCCAGTGCTTCTTGTGTAGGTAGACGTTGAGCAGGAGCTTCTGTAGTCGATCCCTCACAGAAAATGGGAGTATTGAGGATGACGGCCCCTCCTTGACGAGGTTCTGGGGCCGGATTTAGCTAAACGGCGGAGCGAAGGTAGAACCGCTCGGTGGTGAAGATTTAGCGTGAATGTCTTGATCATAACACCAGAAACTGAGCTTCCATTTACGGTGAAATCGATTCGGAATATTTTTTGAACACCACTAACGAATTTCTCGTCCTGTGTCACCACCAACCATGGCAATGGGCCGGCCCACTATCAATTTTTTCACGGCCCGACCGGCCCCAAAATTATGCCTTATTTCAATGAAAAATCACGAAAAACAAAGAAAAACTTTTTTCGAGCCGGCCTGTTTCCAAAATTTTCGCGGTCCGACCAGGACCCAAATTTTGCCATGCTTGGTCGCACCTAAATCATTCGCGACCATACATGGGCACAGCTCCGGCGCTTCCGTCGTGGCGAGACCCTCCGTCCTTTAAAAATGGCCTATGAGGAACCTAGCGATAACCATTTTGTAAAAAATTCTTCTTGGCGGGGCCTCCCAAGCACATGTATGTTCGCGAATCGCGACATTCTATGTAAGGTTAACGCCGTACAATTTCACAAACATTTTTCCCACTCACCCCCTTCATGAGCTCCGTGGACAGTCCCATGTATTGGTGGAGAGTGGTCATGGTGACGTGGAGCAGCCGAGTGATGACAATTTGAATGGGCCTCGTCCACGCCTCCGGGTGCTCGTAGTAGGAATCACGGAAACTGGCGATCGGGAACCTAAACTTGTCACATTTTCAGAAATAAAAACCACTAACTTGGCCACTTTGCAGGGCTCACTAGCCTTCAACGAAACAGTTTTGAAGATCGATTTCACGTCCTGGAAACCGAAGTTTTAGAAAGATGCTTCCAAAATAAACTAACCATGAGGATGTCGAGAAGCGATAGGAAGGAGAAGAAGTTCCCTCCGGCGGGGATCCTCTTCACCAGGTACTCTTTTCCTCCCATGTGCTGGATGTAGACGGCCACCGATCCCTCGATAACCACGTAGATGCTGTCGTCCTGGTCTCCGGGCTTCACCACGTAGTCGCCCTTTTGGAAACTGCGAACTTCGATGTCCCTGGGGTCCAGCTTCCATTCCGCTGGCAGTTCGAGGGTTCTGTAAAAAGTGGGTTTAAAAGAAATATCGGATTCAAGTTTATTTAAATAATAGAATTTCAAGTAAATCGTTCTAATTTAATTTCACTCCAAAAGACGTACTTTTCATTTTTTTTTAAACCAAAAACAATTTTTCCTAGGGTTCTAGCATATGTTCTTACAGATCATATCCACCTGCCCGTTGTTTATAAGACTCAGAGCGCGTACCACCTACAGAATCTGCCCACCACTCGATGAATGTGATCCATACCTGGACAGAGCGCGTTTGGGGGCTCGAAAAGTAAACCGCCCCCAAAGGATGTCTTGGAAGTAGCAGACGCATTTTTCTTCAAACGTCAAATAACGTAGGAAACGGCATATCACGCCCACCAATGAATGTGACTATTTCTTCTTCTTCAAAATGTTCCTTTGAACCCATCCGCCTGACAACTTTTGCAAAAATTAACCGAAAATGCAGTTAGTTGTTGTGTCAATAGCGATAACGCGTGTCAGTATGGCATCATACGGAGAAATCGTTATCCATTCCCAATTGCTCAAAAACCTCGGGCCAGGGAAACCACGAAAGCGACCCGAAGTGAGAATGGGAAAAAACCAAATTGTAGCCTAGAAAAACTGACCCAGACCCGCGAAAACCCCACTATTAACCCCGCCTGTCCTTCCTAGATCAAACTAGAAAACACACTAATCGGATCAAATCGGCTGAGAAGCGACTGGTTCCGCTAATTTCGCACATTAAGAGGCGGAAATCTCTTTCGGCAGCATATTTGACAGACGTTTTCGAAAATTTCATTGCTTCGGCGAACGGCGTAGGAATCATCGCTTCATGCACATTATTTGATCCTCCACGGTGCCAAAAATTGAATTTTGAACCTATGTACTTACTTATAGGACATTGGATGCGAAAATCCTAGGAAAAAATGCGCGAGGTTTAGTTGATTCATCGGCTCACGCCCAGCTAAAACTCAAATGATCCCCAATAAAAAAGTATTTTTGTCAGTATGTGGTTCTTCTCTCCAAAGCCAGCCAGCTGTCACTGGGCTATTGCTATTGCCACCCATCTTGCAATTGTATCGCATTTCATCCTCGTCATTCCGTGTCGTCCGCTTGAGCCAAAAACATCCCGTGACAGCCGGCTGCCTTTGTTTTCTCCGATTGTATCGTCACAGAAAAATCAAAGAAGACCCGGAATGACCCGTGAGTTCAAACTATTCCGGTTTTCACACAATTCAATTACGCCCACATACTGCCAATTTGAAGTAAGAGGAGAAAATGCTTCCTCCCACTTGTACTTAATTAATCAAACCCCATAATTGACAAAGCAGTTAGACCCCGTAAATTCACCCATTTTCCAGACAATTAGGGTTTTTCATTAAGAAATATCAGGTTAAGCCGAAAATATTTGAAAAGCGAGCCCAGTCCAACCATTACTCGTTGCCATGGTTGGAATGGGCCTCAACCGAGTTAGGGGGCCTTCCAAGAAAGGGGGGGGCTTAACTTGGATCACCCCACCACTTTTTTAAACAGCACACTGACTAACTCCCTGACTTACTTCAAATTGTGCAGTATGTAGAAGATCTCCGGCTGCAGGTTCTGCGGTATCTCGGGCAAGTCGGTAGGTTCGAAGAATTCCTGAAACCATCTTCGATAATTCCACGCCACAAAAATGAACCTCGCCTTGAAAAAGGAAAGGGCGGAGAGCATTTTCTCAAGAATTTCGGCAGCGGCGCTGCAAACTCGCTGGCGCCATTTACTGCAGTTGTCCTGGCTGGCGCTTTGCAAACAAAGTGAAACACGAGGGGAGGTGGTCGCCCAGTTCGCCCCCGCAGAGTGTCGTGGGAAACACAAAACACATTAGATAATCGATGTGAATTAAATGCGCATTTCAACCGGTGGAGAAACAAAAAAAGGAAAGGAGACCGAAAACAGGCCAAGCCGTATTCTCCAGAAAAGGATTTAAAAAAGCCAGATTTGGTATTAAAAAAACCACGAACAAGGAGCATTTGACGGGACTCGATGTATAAGCCCCCAAATGTTGCGTGGGCCTCCTTCAAATTTTTGTTATAATCGTTGCATGACGTGAAGTGTCCGGCGAACCTACGTAATACGGCGCTTACGTTTCTCCCAAGGCACCCATTAGAGGGCTTAAAGTAGGTACCGCAAGCATCACATGGCGACCTATGACAAAACACACCAAATTTGTGCTATTGTCGAATAAGGCTGAAAGCCAGAAAAATGAACGCCCGGCCACTTTTGTTTGACAAGTCCAGCCGTGCAATCGGAAGGACAGAAAAGGGTGAAACTATTAAAAATGAAATTGTAAAATCCAACTTGTTCAAAAGCGAATTTTCTGAAAAACTTAAAGGGCCCGTAAGGGACCTTTTCTGATGGGAAATGGAACGTATGCTAATCGAGCCATTTCAAATGAAATCATTTTTCCGAACACCGCTCCAGACTACGGCCGTGCCCAAAATGCTTGCCAAGTCTTCATTAGCATACGATTTGGAAAAGGCCCCTTACGAGCCCTTTAAACAACCTTTTTATGCTTGAACAATTTTTTTTGTACAAATTGTACAAATGGACCATCAAAAAAACTGCGGCTCCTTGGAAAACACAACTTTGTGGCAAGGATGACAGAGGACTAATTGTAAGAATACATAAAGAAACTACTCGTGGAGATAATTTTTTCCTGCCCACAGCGACATCCTGCCAAAAAATGCCTCCTTGATGCAGCATTCAAGCGATGCGCAGGCGGAAATAGTGTGCAAATAACCGAGACGCAGAGAAAAAGCGACTTTTTGCCAAATATGCTCGTTTGGCGGCGGCTAAACATATCATTGCAAGTGGCAGCGCACAATTTCAACAATTTCGTTTTAGGATACATACGAAAAAAGTGAACATTAATAGACAGCATTAAAATCATTTTTATTTGATGCATTTCTATTTTATTCCATTATGAAGACAGATATTTTTTGTTGTTGAAACGACTGAACAAAAATATTCTTCGCCGAAATTACACAAGAAAATATAAATTTCATTTTACTTGATGTTGCCACCTCTCTGTTCTTCCCACACATGGGCGTGAGCCCGACTTAGTCGGCTCGGGGGTCTCGCCACGAAAAATTTTATATACGAGGGGGTGTCGCTGGGTTCCCCGTAGGACATTTTCAAAGGGCGGGGTCTCGTCACTGGCTAATTGACGGCGCTGTGACCATTATGATTCTTGCTAATTTTTAAGATGCTTATTCGAAAGAGCAGAAACATTGTAGTGCTATAAAAATCCTGCTCGGCAAAATCGGGTGATGACTTGAAGCCATTTTCCAATTCTGTGTAACTGCTTCAATTGAAACTAGTTCGCTAAGCGAAAGTACTTTACCAGGGACGAGTACCCGGTTCGTGACAAATACAAGTCTCACTCAAGTCAATTCACTGATTCGGCTACCCTGATTCTTTAAAAGTACTCAGCTGCAAAGGCTCTCCGCGTGAGAAAGTGTTTTCCAATCAAAGATTACGTTACAGCTGCTGGCAACAACTTGTTTACAGATTCGGATCCTGCCCGAAATAGCCTCAGTGCACCCCACATAGCGCAGAGAGAACACAAAATGTGACATATTGACCGCTCGTTTTTTTTCCGCCGAAACAATATGTTTGCGGTGAGGCATTGAAAAAAATGTCATTTGTATACGAAGAATGAGCAACCACGAAAAGCTCCACATCACGTGGGTTCTCAAGTACGAAAACTAGGGTGCTAAGGTACTTAAGTCACTCAAAAATGAACACGAAAATCAATTAATCGCTATTAAAATGGCGGCAAAAAGGACTTGAAAGTGGCAAATAAAACCGAATTCGGAGCGCCATTCCCCTACTCACAGGGCTATCTCTTCCGAACAAGGGAGTCGTTGCGGTGATGAACATCATTTCCACACAAGTTCTGTAGTTAATTACATCCAAATTCCTTGTCTTATTCGAAATGCTTCGTTTTCACATCGAATTATTGATTATCCGTTAGAAGATCCGAGTTGCCTTAGCGAGAAAGTCTGAGGCGGGAGATGAGAAAGAGCAGAAGCAGTCAGCTGACCGCCTCGGCGCCCAGTCGATTTAGAGAGACACAAAAGGGCAAATACATAGTAAACAACTGGGCATGTTTACTACAAATACGCGCTGATAGAGAAAAGATTCCAGGGAATTCCCCTAATCGCAGCGAGATTTTTGTAGGAAAAACGAATTAGGACAACTCGTCCGTTATGAACTTTTGTTGATATAATTTCCAGGGGAGTGGTCCAACTAGTACCATTAGGAAATGGGCAACTTGACAGAATTAATAGCTCTATTATAGAATTGCCGTTTTTTATTCATATACCAAGTAAATTAAGTTATGAAACATTATTGTTTTAAACGACGAATTGTGCATCACTACATGATTTAAGATTTGTGAAAGTAGCAATTAGCAGAATAAAGCAAGAAAATAGAGTAATTTTTCATGTTCAGTTAGCTTTGTTTTGTTTTTTTGTTTGTTTTTTTTAATTCGTTTTTTGAATGTACAATGTTTGCTGTAACATGTTTCTTGTGATACTCAAATCACGGGTTGTTTCCTTGTTTTTCAAGTTTCATTTCGCTGTTTGGCAAGTTGAAAACTTTCATCGTGAGAGAAACTTGAGACAATTTATGGATTGGGTGTAAATAGCGGGCAGGTTGTAAACAACGGCCGGACGAGGTGTCCAATTAGAAACAAAATTCTAATCGCGAAAATATTGTCGAAAATGAAACTTGATTTGAACACGATTTTACAGATAACGACCAAAAATACTTCCTTATTGTATAAATACTGCAAAAATCCGTCTCCTTTTACAATAATTTAAGGCACATTTTTCTTCCAGTCGGTTGTATGACGTTCTCCCGGAAATGACATTTTAAGGTAATATTTTACAGCTAGGGCAACTGCTTTTACGTTCAGAAGTCAAATTTCGACGCTTTCTCATTTTATCCCACAAACCTGAGGCGGCAGAGCGGGAGCATCTCGGAACTCGGATGTCTGTCTGAAGTAGCCACGGCTTCCTCTCCTGATCAAACTACAAAATTTATCCATTATCCCTGCGTCTCTCCGAAAACCCACTCTCTCGCCATTTGCAGCGGTCCGGCGGCCGAATGTCTGCGTCTGATGTAGGGCCGTCCGCGGCCGAAGCCTTCCGTAGAGTCGTTCGAAGACTCGTCCGACGGAGAGCGCTGGGAACCGTCCTAAAATTCAAAATTTATAGATAAATATGCATAATTAGAGCATGATAAGCACAAAAAACTTACAACAAAACTGGTGTACAACTTCTTCGCCCAGTCGCGTTTGCGCATCCGCCGCGATTCCAGGGAACTGGGACGGGCCGGTGACGACTCCGCGCCCTCTTCCTCAGACTCGGCGATCGTCGTCACGCGCCGTTCCTCTCCTGCAATAAAAAAATGTTTAAACCTAACCGTCGAGATATTTTTTGGGATGGCCCGGCACGTGCATATATTTTTTTTTTTTGAAATTTTGTATAAAACGATACAATAATTTTTAAATAAAGTGCTAACGCTAATTGCCAAAGTTGGAAAATTTGAATTGCTACCCAATGTTCAAAAGCCAAGTATTTTTTAAACGCTCATAAAACCGATATTTTTTTCGAAAGGAAAATACAATTTTTGGATTCCTGGTCCACAATGAAAAAAGGGTCCGTCATTTGGCGTACCCACCCGTGACTTTTGGGGCCTAAAATGAGATAGCCCCCTTAACTTTGTGCCCTAAGGGCTGATAGTATTGAAGAAACTGCCGAACTCCCCCTAAAATTCTTCATTTTCTGTGCCTCTACCCCCTTAATCTTGAGCAAGCGGACTAAAGCCTCCCGAGGTATGAAAACCACCCATACATTGTCAAGGTCCGCCATAAGCGGCGGTCGGCCCGTCGCAAATTTAAGTGTTCGTCAAATTTTTGTAAGGAAGGGGTCCGCCGCAGATTTTCGAAACATTTTTAAATAGAAGAGGGTGTCGCAAAATTGACCCCAGCGGTGGGTTGCCTAAGTATGAGACCACCAAAATATTGCAAAGCTTGCATGAACAGCACGCGATCGTTACTCAAAGCAAATCACCAGTTTGTTGACTACGTTGGCTCCTGTTCTCTCGGACCATTGGAGCGAATGTGTTTTTGTGTTTTAAAACCAAATGCAAGAAAGTAGTAGAAGGTTTTTGTCGAAACTTTCGATTAAAACTGCCTACTGATTCTTGCGTTTGGTGTCAAAACACAAACACTCGATTCGAAACTCAAATAGAGACAGAAAAACAGTTTGTTGCCGAAATTTATGACAAATTGAAAACTGGTAAAAAATATTCTGCATTTGTGTCGCTGACCACAGTGAAATAGTTAACATTTTCAACTCTTTTATCTCTGTTCCGTTCACTATCAGCCGAATCCGTGAGAAAATCCGGCTGATGAAAAAGTTCACATGACCAGCTGTTGCCAATGATGGTCAAATCACGGGTCGGTGAGAGAAATTTCCACATCCAGCCCCCGAAAGGGTTATTTGTTCTAATAAAAAAAAAATTACACCAAGAATTGTCGCTCTTACCGTGTATGCTTCAAACGAATTTCACACATTACTAGCTCTTCTATAACAAGAATTTATATTTTAAAAAAACAGGGTTGTTTTTTTTTAAATTTGTTCATAACAGAGTTATTTTTTTTTTTAATATATTTCGCGCCAAAAGTTCAGGAACCAGGGCCGGCCCTGGATTTCAACAACCCCCTGTAAGCAACATATTGACATGTCTGATACGTTACAAATGATTTGTTTGTTGAGTAAAATGAGTTTTTCGGTTTAAACCCGGGCCAGTTGCCAAAAATGGCGGAAACCTAGTTCCTTTCGAATTTCTCTTTTTCGCCCAAGAACAAAGTAACAAAGAACCCCCTGAAATCACGAGAGTGATTGGAAACATAAATACCGGCTGGAGATAAGCTTTTTCCGCCTGATAACGGCTGATGAAAGCACTACCACACAGCGTAGTGTGGTTCCCGCAGAAAAAAAAGAGTGAATCATGAGAACGAGAAATCCTTGGCATCATGATACTTCCTCGCTTCATACAGAAAATCCAAAATGGTGTCTTTAATTGCCGAACGCCGCATTTCAGAGAAAAGTGGCATTTCTACGTTCAAATTTGAAATTCCACCCCCATTATGTCACATATTTTGGAAAAACTCACTGGAAATCTTGGGAGAACCGCATCTGGAGGCCTGTCCGGGCGTGACATAACCGAAGAGATAGTAGGAGAGCAGAAAAGCACCGAAACCGAGGGCTAGGATGGAAATGAAGATAATGTAGAACTGAAAATAAACTTTTAATAATATTTTTTTAATAAATAAAAATCAAATTAACTTACGTGAGTAAATAGAAAAGAGAAGAACCAAACGATAGGTGAGAAGACGGAGTAGAGGAAACCCATTATGTGCACCGCGTCACATAAATCGCCTGAAATGGTGGAGATAAGTCACTTTTGGCTACAAACAGGGGTTGTGAAAGCAAAAAAATGAAAGTTTCAAAACCAAACACAAGAAAAACGAGGAAACGGGTTGGCAAAAAGAGAGAAAACAGTGAATAATGACCAGGAGAGGGGCAGAAGCACCGGTTTCCCAGGGGAGAAACACAAAGAGATGGAAGAAGTTACAGTTTTACGTTGCTTTGGGGTGGGAAATGGGGATTTTAAGAGGAAAAACTATTACTTTGAAAACAATGTGTGAGTCTTGTAAACAACGGGCAGTTTGCCGTGTTAAATGGCGTACGCGCGAACTGGGGAAAAATATTTGCGTTTTTTAATCGAATTACGTTTGCGCAAGGAAACTAAATAAAGAAGCAAATTTCTTTGAACAAATTCTGACGATTATCCATGTTTAAACGAAATCAAAACGTTCAATGTGGGTCTTTCGAGACAACAGCTGTTAAAGTGACATCAAGAGATTTATCTCGGGTTCTAAAAGCTATATTTTTCATTAAAAAAAGGGTTTTCCTCCTTTACACAATGAAAACACGAAAACGCAGGTCAGACCGATGTTATTAGACAGAAAACGCAACCTGTGCGAGGGAAACGTGGACTGTGTAAATATTGACCAATGAACGAAAAATCGAATTTCTGAAACTGGATAAGAGAGAAGCGCCGTTTTTGCAGCGGATTGTGGCTTTTTGAAACACAGATAGATAAAAAATGAACCAGACGGCTGTCTACTGAGATAACGGACAGAAATTAGAGCAAATACTAGTTCACGCCAGACAGTGGCACAAGGAGCAAATATTTGAAAACTTTAAGACAAACATAGCTTTAAAAAAAACCAAATATATGGAGGGGTTCGATTAGTGCAACCCCCCCCCCCTGTTCTATACAGTCCAAACTTCAACATATCCGTCATTTTGAGCCCTATTGTCATCTCATTGGTACAAAATACGATATACCAGAGACGAAGCATGAAATTTGTTACAAAAGGGGTGCGCACTGTAGGGTGGCGGTTCCAAATGAGACGTTTCGAAAAAAAAAAACTGCGCAACAAGTGTCACAAAAGCCAAAACTGACCTAGAATATACAAATCTGCTAGAATGAAGAAGGGGCGACCGGCTGGAGCTAAAGGAGCTACGGAAATGATGAAACTGACTCGGACAATGCGTCACGGGTCGTGAATCACGCGGTATTCCACGGCTTTGACGGTACGATGCAAAAGAATAAATGTGGTGGTGACCAAACAATCCATGGGTAAAGCTTAGTCATTTGGGTGTCACCAACATCCCAACGCGCGGAAAACCAAGCAAAAACCACAATGTGAGTCCCGAAGACAGATGGCCTTGGTTTATGAGAATTTTTGGGTGTTACTTGGTAAAGCCAGTGATTTGGGGGACATAATTTTTTTTTTGCCCCCCCCCCCCTATGGACTGAGTACATTTTATGTACGGAATGATTGAACCCAAGTGGATTTTCTCAAAGTTTGGGACTCAAACCAAACTGGGAAATCCACTAAAGTCGTGGCGGGACTCAAATCAGTGCAAAACCAGCGAATGGTCAGAAAAGTCGAAACGGCGAGCGAGACAAAGTGTCAAGAAGATAACAAGGACAAACCACTGGAAGGCAGTGCAGGAACGAGATGGACAGTGGGCGGACACTGCGTGTAATGCGGTCTGGCCGTGATGGGAAAAGTGATATCCGACGGGATAGCCGTGAGAGCTACAGTAACAAATTGTTCACCTACCAGTCCTTTTAAAAAGGCATGGAAATTTTGTCAAAAAATACAGAAATTCGGTTTATGAATCGGTCAAAAAGACCAATGTGCCTACATTTTTAAAAAAATTCCGGTGAAATCCGAGCGCACTCCAAAGTTTCGTTGTATTTCGTACTCTATTTTGCGTCATACAGCATCTATTTGGAAACTAGTTTTCTCGTGGATCTCTTTTATTGACCGATAGTTTATATTGTTCAAATAACTCGTTTATTAAAAAATTACAAAACCAACCGTAGAAAAGCAGTTAAAATCGAAAATAATATAATCCAAAATACCATGTGACACAAAACAAAGAACGCAAGAAACGGTAATGGAGGCTTCTGGATTTGTCTGCGAGCCAAGACGAGCTCGAAAAGCGATTTAACATAAAGAACTCGAATTAAAACGAAAAAAATCACACAAACGCGAGAAATCGTGGAAACGCACCCGAAAATTGCCAAACAACGACTGGCAACCTGATGCCGTTTGCGGCGGCACGTGGGAAGATGGCGTCAGCATGATAAAGTGAAGAGACACCCGGCTGGTTCAAACATTCGCCAGATTACAGCTGCCAGCCGGAGGTGACGCCACAAAGACGCCACGTGACTGGGCTTTACGAACACCCCGAGACTATACAAAAGTCCTGTGTTTTTTCTTGATTTTTGCGAGAAAAAAACACCGAAAAAAACCAAATCTCATAAAAAATCGTCTATCTCTCGTTTGGCGAGTGTGGCGAAAAACAAGGAGAGAGAACAAAGTACCCCGCCACCGGGGGCTAGCTGACCCGATAAATTCACAGTGATAAGGGGTCGCAAACCCAAGGTCAGTTTGGAACGATTCAGACGGCTCAAAAATGGCAGAATTCGGGAATTCAGGGTGACCCCATGGAATTCCGGGGGTATCCCGCCAAAATTACAAAAAAAAATTGATGAATACACTTTAAAACGTTAAAAAGTGCCTACAAATTTCGATTTTCGTAAGAAAAAAAAACGGAATTTAGGGATTGGGGCAGCCCTAAAGCAACCTTCGCAAAACTAATTCCCTCCAGAAAGGAATTACATGACAGAATCCGAAATGAGCAGAAAATCCCGGCAATCCGAGAGGGTAACACGCAAACGAGTGACGTGGCCTTGGGAAAGAAGCGGATCAAATCGCCACGAGTGCAGAAAGTTCAAAAACTAGCCAAAAATCACAAACTTTTATAGATTTAAGCGTTAATTCGATATCTCTTTGCAGAAATAGGCGCCATTAGCATGGAAAGCGATTCAACGATTAAACCAGCCGTAAAAACGTTCTCGGGGCTAATGGCATAGCGTAAAACTGTGGATAATAAAAATACCACAACATTTATGCAATTTTGCATTTAAAACAACAAAAAGAACGAAGAAAAACCACAGAAAGCTCCCGGAAATAACATTTCAAGAGGGTCTAAATACTTTCCAACTATTACAGAAACAATAACAGCCGATTTGCCCTACGTTTACGCGTCAGTTGGTAATAGTATTCGTTTAAATTTACAGGGATGGGATGCGCTGTATTTTGATTGCTTAAAAAACTTCTTGTTACATTTTCCGTGCTTCTAACAAATTTAAATGATTTTTTTTTAAATATTTGTTTTTAATCTAGTAAAATGTTGAAATCGAACCTTTGAACCCGTCATTTGCAAGGGAACACGGGATCTTCACAGAGTAAACATGGAAAATGCAGCGCCCGCGCACAGCCCGAACGTTCTCTGCTCCTCCTCGGAGGCGGTGGCGTATCGAATATCCGTCAAGCCGTTTAATTCGCACTGGTATGCCATTTGACTCTAGAAGTAATCGATGACAAAGGTCCTATCACGAAAAAAAACGGGGAAAATTGATTAAAGTAGTCCGAGAGCCGAGAACTAATGACTCGGTCAGTTTTACGACATTCAGTCCAATTAGGCCATTGAATTCAGTAAGGTAAACAAGCGAAAGCGATACAATGTTTACTTTTACAGAATAAATATAGTAAAAATCGCATTTTCTTACAAAATAGTGCAAATATTGCCCAAAAATCATAGAGAACGTTGCGAAATGCTGTTGTTTTGCACTGCTGCTCGCTGAACTTGGCTCGCTGCCAGAATTGTGCAAATTGGCGTAAACAAAATGGATAATGCCGTGTGAAATCATACAAAAGGATGATTTTAGCAATATAGTGATTAAAATATTTAATTTTTACATGGTACATGGCATTCGTAAACAGAATTACGTTATTATTTTTTTTAAATCACATGTTTACAAACTTTTAAAACAAGAGTAAGACAACAGAATTTAACAAACGAACGAAATAATGCCAAGGCGTGCATTCTACCCGGGATCTTTTTGCTTTCCCCTCGGGACGTGTTATTTATTTCTGTTCGGTACCCAATTTGACATTGTGAATATGAAGGCGTTAACTTACATCAAAATATTTTGGTTTTTATGTTTGTAAAACATTTTCGAGTAAAAAATGCAAAAAATAATAATGAGAACCATTGAGCTCATTTTTGGCTTGAAATTAGCTATAAAATAGGTAAAAATTGTATTTTCTTGGCACTTTTAAGTAAACTATTTATTTTCTAAGCTCGAAGATTGAAATAATCAAAAATCGCGCCAAATCCAAGGCCGGCGGCCTGCCAGACGGGTCGCGAACACATAAACCGGCGCCCACCACATGGCTTCCCCGACGTCAGTTGACCCACGTGAGGGGGCGGGGCATTTTTACCCAACAAAACAATGACTTTTGCTATTTCTTTGACTTTTCGCTTTCGAATTAGTTATATTTTTGTTTTCGAGCCGTGGGTCAGCCAGAAAAACATGAAAACTCAAGGGGAAAGCTAGTTTCTAGGCTGAAAGAGGGGTTTTTTGTTGTTTTTAGAGTGAGAAAAAGATGTCAGCGCGGGAAAACAGCCAGAACTGTGTGTTTTGAATGTTGTTATCTAGCGAGAGTCCACGAATAGAAGAGGGTTCCCACGGGAAAGTGTAGGGGGACACGGCCCGCCCCCGCTCATTGGAAGATAAATAAAGGTAAGCAGGACAGCTGAAGTAATAACAACATGGGGGACAATACTACAAGAAGAGGCCGAAAGAGAGATAGAGAGAGTGTGTGAGTGAGTGAGTGAGGGAGTGAGGGAGTGGGTGAGTTAGTGAGTGAGTGAGGGAGGAAGGGAGTGAGTGAATGTGGAGAAGGCTGACAGTTTGCAAAACTCTTTCTCTTCTCAGCTTTAAACAATTCTGACATTGAATGACACGTTGTACAGAAAAAATGACAACCTATCGATTTTCAAAAGCGTAATGTCTAGCGGCAATGAAATCAACTCGTAAAGCAGTATTGCATTTATGTGGTTACACTTTGAACTATATTCAAAATTGTAGTTTAACCGGATTTGCTGATACTGTTTGCAGAGGATGAGCGGTACTATTTGCAGTAAAGTTTATAGTCAAACAGAAGGAAAACGCGTGGAAAGTTCAATTCTAGGCTAAAAATAAGCAGAAATTTTGTAGTTTGTAGGAAAATGGACAAAAATGGGGGAAACGACAGCTAAGAATCGGGGTTTGGCACTTTTTGGCCTTCGAATTATTTTTCTTCCTTTAACGAATCCTAACTGCCGATGAAATGTTCCGGTTGTAACTAATTCGCTCGTCACTTTTTAGACCACCCACGACTTTGATGGGAACGATCAGAGATGGAGAGAGAGACATAGAGAGAGAGACAGAGACAGAGACAGAGATATGAGATATGAGATAGAGGCAGAGACAGAGACAGAGAGACAAAAAGTCAGAGAGGGGGGCAGAGACGCAGAGGAGCACGTAGACTGGTCGGTGTTCATAATTCACGGCGCGTCCCTTTTTGGAACGCGAGTGCATTCGCATGCAAATCGGATTTCTGTCTTTGACTACGTACATAATTCAAGATTGCCTGGCAAATCTAAAAATACAACTTTTTAGCGTACAAAATAGAAAATTCGTTCAATCCATGGTCAGCAGCGAAGCTTGATTTCGAGAACAAATGGTTGAAAAGAGCGAAAACAGGCAATTTTCCAATAGGATTACCCTTGAAAATCAGACGTCAACGAGTAAATCACAGTCACCCACTATGATAACACCAGAAAACGGAAAAAAAGGCTCTTCTGAATGTTTCGTGCGCGCTAGACCAACTGGTTTGCTTTTCAGGCGCCTGGAAACCAATCGCAGCGCGGGGGGTATAGCTCAGGGGTAGAGCGCTCGCTTCGCATGCGAGAAGTCTGGGGTTCAATTCCCCATACCTCCAAATTTCTTTTGCACTTTTTGTCCGAAGTCAATTCAGCAGTTCGAATCAAAAACAAGGCTGACTTTGTTTACGGAAGTGGTCAGTGGGCGCTTCGTGGAGGCAGTGACATCGTTAGGCTCGCAAAAATTCTCGTTAGCCACACGAAAACACGGCAGTTTAGACATCAGAATTCGTACCTAAGTGGATCAGATACACGGGGATCAGGATTCACTGAAAAGTGTTATTTGAATTAAATACAACACAAAACTGTTGAGATAGTGGCAGATGAGAGGGAAATGTGGCGGGAGTGAGTTGTGATGCAAATCTCAAGTCGATCGATATCCGCCCTTTGCAATGCAGCAGTTTGCGTAGTTGCAGCGCCGAAAAGAGAGACAGGCGTGGGAGTGACGTTCAAAGAGCGCAGAGGGCATTCCCGAGAGAGAGAGAGAGAGAGAGAGAGAGAGAGAGAGAGAGAGAGAGAGAGAGAGAGAGAGATTGCACCACAGAAAGACAGAGAAGGGAAAAAGAGAAATGGAGGTAGAGAGAGAGAGAGAGCACTTGTAAGAGAAAGTCGAAAGAAAAAAGTGAATGAGGAAAGGAGAGGAAGAGAAGCACAAATAATAGAAGGAGAGAGAAAAGATAGAGAAAAGCAAATGTTAATCATATTGCTATACGAGCTATACAACAGTTATTTTAAGCGACAAGACTATAGATTAAAAAAAAGGTGGTCAATTCTCGGTTTGACACGCGAACTACGAAAAAAGGCCCCTTCTGAACAGAAGTATTTTTCGCAAAAAGTTGCGGTCCCCTCCTATTCATGTGTTTTTGATTCCAATGTGTTTTTCACATTAAGGAAATTCTAAAAAGAAATTTTTAACAGAAATTTCCCATCTTGGGCGTTTTTAATTTTCCCATCACTTTTTTCGTGGTCTTTTCACAGTGTTTCAGGAGCAAATGTGTGCGTGTGCGTGTGCGTGTGCGTGTGTGTCCGCAGTTGGAACTGAACAGCGCATATAGTAATAATCAAAACCACTTCGGCAAGTGACATTTTCCTTCAAACGGCATTTATGAGAAAAAGAGAGAACTATGAGAGCATTCTTTCGGACCTCCATTACACAATTCCGCATGAAACCGGCCAGTAATCATAAAGCTATTTCCTGTCGTGAAAAATATCTGTTCTCAAATTGCGGTTGTGTAATCATGCCATCACACCACAATACTCATTTCTTTCGATTTCAGCATACAGTCGAAGGAATATGTGTACAAATATACATTTAACGTAAGAGGTGGGATTTAAATGCCAAAGAACTATTCCTTGAAAATGTTCGAATTTAAAAAGTCACATCAACACTAACTGTCATAAAAAAAGCGTAAGAGCCAAGTTTAGCGACATACAGAAATACTTCGATTACAAAAATTAACACAAGGTCCCCATCCCTTAATGCCAAAATTTCCTACCCACCCGATTTCAAACTCAAAATCTTCAGGAAAAGCAGGTGAAGTTCAAAAAGTGACATTTTCCTTCAAACGCCATTTATGGGAGAAAGAGATAACTATGAGAACGTTCTTTCTGAATCTGAACGCACACAAAAAATAACCGTCAACTTCAAAAGTGAGTGTTCTTAAAACTTCCAGTACGCAATACAGCGTGGGAGGGAAAATGTGCGCCAGAAAGTGATTTGGCGGGAAATATACGTAGAAATTTCAATTTTTCAAATGAAAGTCGATGTTCTAAAAGAAGTTGCATTAACACTGATTCATTGTCAATTCGCATAAACCCAGTAAGGCAAAAGTATTTCGATGAAATTTTTTCCTATTGTTTCCCCAGCCAAATTGCCAATTTTCAGCCCATCCCACTTTAAAACCAGAAAATTTCAGGAAACGCCATGTGAAGTTCAAAGAGGAAGTGTTAACGTTGGGATGAATAGCAGAAGAAGGAAAACGTCAATAGGGAGGCCGTGTGGTCCGAAAAGACGGCCCCACCTCGGCGGCGCTACAATTCGATAAGCCAACTAATTGACACCCGGAGTGCGGAACAATGCAAACAAGCAATTTACGGGGATTTATCAGAAATCTCATGGTTTTCACATTAAAACAGCAAAATTATGATTTATTCATCTGTCCTTGTCAATAACAAAATCTTCCCCATGTTTCCCCTTCCAGAAAATTCTCTGAAGGCTTCCTTTTTTCGTATTCTTCTCTCCATGCCTCGTAAATGGGCCAATAAATTGCATAAAGGTTTTCAAAGGCCTCGCTTTCGCTCCTTTTAGACATAAAACTTTTGAAAATAGCTGATGTGTCGAAAGGAACTTTTTGGAACATGAATGGGAAAAGTAGGTCAAATAATAATTGACGATCTACGAGTGGAAAGAAAAAGACGAAGAATTTCATCTGAAAATGAGATGTGAATAGAAAAAAATTAAGGGCTCGCATGTAACTGGACTATTACTGCGACTTTCCCGTCGAGATTTATTTTGAAAAAGCGAAGGTTGTCATCCTGAAAGAGTAGATTTATAGAGAGAAATAGTGAGAGAGAGGGAGAGAGAGAGAGAGAGAGAGAGAGAGAAAGAGAGAGAGAGTGGCCAAATGAGGTGAGGTGAGGTGAGGTGAGGTGAGGTGAGGTGAGGTGAGGTGAGGTGAGGTGAGGTGAGGTGAGGTGAGGTGAGGTGAGGTGAGGTGAATGAGTGAGTGAGTGAGTGAGTGAGTGAGTGAGTGAGTGAGTGAGTGAGTGAGTGAGTGAGTGAGTGAGTGCGTGAGTGAGTGAGTGAGTGAGTGAGTGAGTGAGTGAGTGAGTGAGTGCCTTTTAACTCACACAGCATGTGCAATCATATAATTTGTAGGCAAAATCCTCTCCCTCCCAAATCAACTCCAAACCGGGAATCTCCTTTTTTAACCAAGAGAGAGAGAGAGAGAGAGTGGCCAAATGAGGTGAGGTGAGGTGAGGTGAGGTGAGGTGAGGTGAGGTGAGGTGAGGTGAGGTGAGGTGAGGTGAGGTGAGGTGAGGTGAGGTGAGGTGAATGAGTGAGTGAGTGAGTGAGTGAGTGAGTGAGTGAGTGAGTGAGTGAGTGAGTGAGTGAGTGAGTGCGTGAGTGAGTGAGTGAGTGAGTGAGTGAGTGCGTGAGTGAGTGAGTGAGTGAGTGAGTGAGTGAGTGAGTGAGTGAGTGCCTTTTAACTCACACAGCATGTGCAATCATATAATTTGTAGGCAAAATCCTCTCCCTCCCAAATCAACTCCAAACCGGGAATCTCCTTTTTTAACCAATTGTATTCCCCAAAGAATGATTTGCCTCCTTTAATAGAAACAAATTGTAATTTTCCAAGAGCTGAGTTGTCTTTTCGGATATCCTAAAAACAGAAAAGTTTGTTGAATGGTAAACTTGTACTTTGAAAAAGTCTATCAGAATGTATTCAGTCGAAGGATCACCTCCTACAAGCCCGAACTTAGCTTTGGTCAAGTTGCGAGTGTATGGACTTATACGGTCAGCTGTGTCGTCCCCTTCGTGATCAACCAAGATGTCTCCAATGTCGAGATCGGTGCAGTGCTGAAACATTCAGAGATAGATAGAGAGAGAGAGAGAGAGAGGAGAGAGAGAGAGGCAGGGAGGCTGGGAAACTCACCCATATAGACAATTTTTCGTAATGTTTCAATGTATTCTGCGTTATAATTGAACGAATAACCAGTTTTCGAAATTCGATAACTTTAAAAACTTCTTCACTTTCCCAAATCTTGAGACCTTCAAGATAGAGTCGCTCGCATCTCAGCTTCATCTGTACCAGAAGAGACAAAGCGTGTGCCTCCCAGAAGCATTGAATGTTTTCGCTTTTCTGAAAATATTTTAAGCTTTATGCCCTTTTTAGGGGTGTTTAATGACTTAAGGGTTGAACTGTCTTTTTGACGAGTTAATGCATTTAACATAAATCTTACTTGCCAAGATTACGGTGTTGAAAGAAATATCTGACAGCTGATTGATTGGGTCTTTGATGGGTCCCATTGGATGGTAAAATTCTGCTTGGATCAGAGAAGGCAAGTTAATTAGTGATTTCCACTCCAAGTTTCCGTTGAGTACGTAGATTTTGATTTTTGGCTGAAAATCCGTTATGAGAGAGAGACAGAGCGACAGAGAGACACAGAGAAACAGAGAGACAGTGAGACAGAGAGAGACCGAGAGACAGAGAGAATCAGAGAAACAGAGAGACAGAGAAACAGAGAGACAGAGGAAAAACGAGAAATGGAAGAGAGGCAGAAGAGAAGAGGGATAGCAAGTGAGGAGGCACTGGGGCAGAGACTGCCTCCGTCTCTTGTCTCCCTCACACCCGTACGAAGTCGGCAACTGGCCGAAACAACGCTATAAAAGAGGCCGCTCGAACCCCCAAATGCAAGCGATGAAGGTTGTGATAAGTTACGTCTTAACCAAAGTGATTAGAATCTTTGATGCTGAGCTTTTAGCTTTTGAAAAATAGCACAAAATGCAAAATAATGCAATTGCTAATCTTCACATTGAAAAACGGCATAAATTTTCTGTTGAGTCGGGCCGGCCAGAGCCGTAAAAAATTTTGGAGCGGGCCGGCCCGTTGCCATGCTTGATGGCGACATAGAAATCCAAAGAAAGGCATCTGCTTCGCTGGACATTGCCTGCTTCTAGACGACTGGCAGAGTAGATAGGCAAAATTGAGACCAACTCGCAATTGAAGCGATGATAGAAGTCCCCGACCCCCAAATAGAACACAAGTGTAGAGAAATAATAACTTATTCGTGTGCAAACCGGATATAGACAATCGCTAAGGGCAAGTACAGGATTTATACACTCGCGCTCCTCCACACGCGGTAACAGTCTTGGCCCTCTTCACATGGCGTACTTCTGCGTCCACTCGCGAGCGATCTGATTGTACCTGAAAATATAGAATTAGCTGCATCCAAGGGATCGAAACTCACTTTTCCTTGTCGACCTTGTACATCCTCGCGATTTCCGGGACGAGCGGGTCATCGGGGTTTGCGTCAGTGAGCAAGGAGCAGATGGACAAAAGCACTGAAAGCAGGATAATTACAGAAAACTAAGGAAAGGGCACCTTTGGAGATTGTCAAGGCCGGCGACCACTGGGACTTCAAGATGTCCAGGCAGATGCTTCCGTTGGAGTTGATGTTCGGGTGGTAGATGCGAGTGGTGAAGGCCACCTGAAAACGAGAAATTAGAAAGAATTATCTCCTAATGGTGAATGCAGCAAGGCAGGTAGCCGACTTTCTCGGCCAGAAGGTAGGGAAATTATGCATACAAAAGACCCGACACTGAAGTTTGAGAATACGGCTCAAGATGTGTGCCAAGAGGCAGATAAGATTTTTTGTTGCCAAAATGTCAAGAAAACTATGGAATATTAATGGCAACCCGAAATCGGGTAGTCATTGCACAGGCAGCCCCATTTGCGCCATGGTTAGGGGCCGAGCAACCGCAAATTGAATCCAACTTTACTCAAAACACCTGCTCTTGGTCTAAATGGAGGAATTCTGTTAAAAGGAAGTTTTAAGTAAGATTTGTATAACGGCAAAAATGATGCTGCAAAACAGTTGATTCATAATTCTGACTAATTAACTCTTAACGAAACAAAACAATCACATCGCTTAGTTCAAGGACTAAACTGCTGGTTAAAAACGACTGTCGTCCTTTTTTTAACCAATGCCAACAACTGCATTCTGGTGTCATCGTGTCGGGACCATAAATATCCGATTTACTTCTTATCGGCACTATGCCAAGGCAATTTGTATTGCGGGATTCATCGTGCGGCCGATGTCATTTGTAGCTTAAACGTTAACAGCTGAATTCGGGAAATTCCATGTCGGGACCATGATATCCAGTTGACTCGCTTCCGGGCAAGGACGTCGGCAACTGCTTCACCCTTAGCTAATATAAATAAAACGAACTTTCGGAGGCTTGAAGGGGTAGTCCGTCGGGAAGTGGATCGACAGGAAGAAAACGCCGCCCTGGTAGGGCGAGTCCACGGGGCCCATGATGGTCGCCTGCCAGTGGAAGAGGTCGTCGTTGTTGGGTCCGGCGGAGCACTGGGCGGGAGGATCGCGGCCGATATCCTGCAGCTCCTGAAAAAGACAAATTAGCACGGAAATGTTGAAATGCCATCGTTAACATCACAGTAATTAAAGTAAGGCATCACGTAAAGCGGATGCAACTATCGCGGTTCACGGTGAGATCTGGCCCAAGTCAGGACGGACCTGGCACTCGTCCAAGAAATCCGTACTGACTACGGTAATTCTTTCAAAATACACTGAAAATTCAAAAGCCGCGCTCACGAGATGTACACGCTGAGTCATACACCCAGCGTACACCTTGACTTGTCAACGGCGCGAATTTTGAGTTTCAATAATTTTTCAAATGAATTACCGTAACCAGTACGGATTCCTTGGACGAGTGCCAAGTCCGCCTTGACTTGGGTGGCTGATATCGCTGGTCTCGCCGTGGGTTATGACGCAATTAAAATTCATTAAAATCTGGCTAAAATATCACGTAAATACGTCCGAAATCCGCTACTATACAACTCGCCATAGAGCTTGGCCGGACATATTGGGCATTAGCATAGTTTTCAATCATAATCAATCGACATTAATGCTAAAATGTGAATTTGTAAATCTGTCATTGCTTACGCTAATTAGCTTAGATTCGCAGGTTCTTTATACATCCGGTCAAGGTCTGTGGGCGTGAAGAATACACAATAAAGATCTGATAACGTTGATAAACTTTTAAAACAACAAAAAATTAAGACTGCCAGAAATGATGCGGTGTCATTAAAACGGAACCCTCAGTTTGCTAGCAGTGTGAAGATCCTGAGCTACTAATAACTTGTGGTCATGTAAATTAGACAATTGTGAGAAAATACGGCTCAAAACTCTGGAAACAGGTGGTTTCACAACAAAATTCCCGTAATGCATAATTTAAGGATTTAAAATACAGCGCGAAATGAATAAATACATAAATAACAGTAAAAATTAATCAAAACTGACCTTTTGAATCCTTTTCATAGCCATTTTCGAACGATGTGACGCAGCAACCACAGAAGGTGAAGTGAATGAAACGGGAGCCGGGACTGGCCTAAAAATTTAAAGGTTTGCTGTGTGGTACGGTCTACCGAAATTCGGCTGTCGACGCTCAACATTACTTTTCTGTGCACCCTCTGCAAAAAATCGCCATTGTAACCACATACTGTGACAAAACAGCCCTTTTTACTACCAAAATTGGCACTTTTGAGACCGATACTATCCATCTTACCAGAAAATAAACGATTTCGTTATAAAAATGTATTTTATTGTCGGCAGGGATCGAAAATACTTCGGGCCTTTAAAAAAGTGTCTTTTTTCGCAGTTCATCTAGCCATTGAGTTTTTATTTTGTTTTGTTGACATTCTATCGCCTGACTTGGAAAACGTAGAAAAAAAAAGCGCCAATGGCGTGAAAATGGCGTGAATACTCAGACTGTAAATTTCCTATTGTTGTCACCCACATGTGATCTTGTCGAGCCCCCCGCTTTCTCTGCATCATTTACACAATGTCGCCATTGTAAAAGCAAACTTTAGAATACTACCAGAAGAAGACGTTTTTTTTACAACCAATATTGCGGATTTCAAGACAAAAATAAAGGAATTCGTCATGAAATTTATCAGAATGTCGACAGAGACTGAAAATTATTCATAATCTTTAAAAAAAGCGTAGTTTCACCTCGCCGCTTAAGCGCTTCGGTATCCAAAAAAGGAATGACAAGCCGGGCAGCGCCGCTCGTTGGCGAAGTGCCGAGCCCCGCCCCCTCGAAGCGCTGGCATTTTACCTATGCGATCATTGGCGGAGCGAACGGGGATCTTTGCCTGGCACGGGGATTCCCCACGGCGGGGACAGGCAGCCATAAAAGTTAACCCGGTTAAAGGACTGTTTTTCCATTGGAGAGCTGCCAAAATCGCCAATCAATAACGAGTCTAGGCGAAAACCTAATTACGACAGACAAACTTTTTCTTAAAGGCGCCTTAAGGCGGGTCCCGAAGCGCCTTAGATGCTCATGAAATCTACAGTACCCGACCCCTTTAGCCGGGGTCGATGTTTTGGCTTCAGAGCATATTTGAATCCCCGCCGTGTCCCGAAAGTACTGTAGAAGAAACCGGCGGAAGGCTGTCGCGACACGCATGCGGCGTATATTGGGTCCCGTCACGAAAGCCCTGAAAATCTTTGACGACGTCGATAAAAGTTAAGCCGGAAATTCAAATATAGTCTTCGCCAATTATACTTCTTGGCCGATTCGCAAATGTAACCCTGACGCAGTATTTTCGTACGCAAATTCACGTCTGGTGTCATTTGCACAGATCTAAGAGCGAAATTGAGCGAAGTAGCATTGGCGACGACTATAAACTCCCGTTCGCGAGGTCAAACTGGCGCCGTCGACGATCTTCAGGCCTTTCGTGGCGGGACCCAATATACGCTGCGTGCGTGTCGCGACCGCGTTCCGCCGGTTTCTTCTACAGAGGGGAGTGAACTCAGTCCTATAAACAGAATCGCCGTGCTGGAATAATTCTCGGTGTTTTATTTTGTGTATTGCGCATCGAAAAAACTGCTTTATTTTCTTATTACATCAAGCAAATAGTTACGAAGGACCATTTTTTCAATATAAACGGGCGTTGGACCACAGATTGAGAAAGTCTTGATATTTTCCACTTTGATGTTGCTTGCAGGCACGAACTTCTTAACGCGTGTACCATCAAGGAAGATCTAAAACACAGAGTTTGATTACATATAATCTTAAAAACACTACATCATAACCATCTTCCAACATCTTGATTTTAATTGAAAAATTGCGGTTTCCAAAACGACTTGTTATAACGTTTTGCTCTTCTTGAAATTTTCTTCCTTTATATATATTAAAGAAAAATCTCTGAAAATTTAGTTGCTTTTTACAATCGACCAAAACCAACCGGGGTACCTTGCTCCAAATTTACATTCGCCATAACGTGAAAAGAGTCACCGTTGTTTTCTAAAAGGGTGATAGTAAACCCAACATCAGCGTTTGTTGTTTTCCGACGACTTCGAAACTTTTTCCAACGGCAAATTGCAATTCGACCCCCCTCTGAAATGAATGTGAGTTACTCTGCCCTTCTTTTAATAATCACCGCGGATCTGCAATCTTTCCAAAGGGGAAATTCGTGGTCAGGAATATTCACAAGAGAAGTCTGAAAATACAGAAAGCGAGTTACATAGTACACACACACACACACACACACACACACACACACTCTCTCTCTCTCTCTCTCTCTCTCTCTCTCTCTCTCTCCTCTCTCCTCTCTTTACATACCCCTGGAATTACAATATCCCCATGATGACCATGGTTGTGATGGTTGTGGTGGTGGTAATGGTGGTTCCCGTGTCCCCCATGATGTCCATGTCCTCCTTCCTCTCCCTCGTACTTCTGCAGCCTCCCCCGAAGTCTTTCGATTTCCTGAATTATACCCCTCATTTCTAAAAGAATTCCTAAACTTCAAACCTCCTTGAGCTCATCGCAATCACAATTGCACTTGGAGCGTCTGGGTTGATGGGCGAAGGTCCCTCCTATATAGATGCAGAAGACGAGTGCCAGTAGAAGAATCCGCATGGCGACAGCCGTCGGCGGGAAGGCGCACTGTTTCTTAATCGTGCCTGGCTCATTTTATACGGAAGTCATTTCCCCTCGATAGAAAACATAAAACTATGAGAATTGCAACGAATTTTATTGCCCCGAAAACGCCCCCGGCGGCGGTTTGGTGGTTGAATTCAGCAGCCACCGTATGAAGTGAAAGAACAACCAACTTTTGAGTGAGTTTCTTCCAATCAGCTTTGTTGTATCTCTGACCAATTCTATCTCTGACCAATTACTCTCACTTTCTTACATAACAAGCGATTGAAAGAATTTATCGTTCCTTTGCGAAAATCAACGGGTTGGAACAAAGTGGACCAGAGCGATACCCAGGATAAGGCGAAGCGAGCACTCTAACAGACCGGACACTGCGTATGGCGGGAGGGCCCGAGGAAGGGCCCTGGGAGAGATCATTTTGTAATAGCAACGGGTGAAAGGATGGGATGGGGAAGGCTTCTGGAGCTTCAGGAGGCAGCCAGTTGACTTCGACCTATGCGAGGAGAGTTGGTGGCGGAGGAGCCACGACGAGGAGAGGCTCCGAGGTCTTTGAAGAAACGGAAACTGAAATGTTTGAGATTAAAGAGAGAAAGAGAGAGAAATAGAGAGAAATAGAGAGAGAGAGACAGAGAGAGACAGAGAGACAGAGAGTATGTGCGTGTGCGTGTGCGTGTGCGTGTGCGTGTGCGTGTGCGTGTGCGTGTGCGTGTGCGTGTGCGTGTGCGTGTGCGTGTGCGTAAGTGAGAGAAAGGAAAAACTCACAATTTGCGAACTCCGCTGTCCTTTCTCTCGTACTTCCAGGGATAAAGCTTTTCCTCAGGCTCCTTTGGAAGAGGGCCATACACTGGGAGGTCGTAATCATCTTCTTTACACGGAGGTGGTTCAGGTCTAAAAATCGAACGTTATACGAACGATTTTTTTAAATATAAGTTTAACGGCAGTAATTACAAAAGTCGTCTTTGAATGGTATCTGGCGCGCCAGGCGGGACTGCGACGAGGATGCGGCGCGTCGCGGTTACTCGAAACTATTATCTATTTTACAACTATAGTCTGTGGAATTGAAAATGCTCCGTAATTTTATCAATACGATACAAAATAAACGTACGTAGCATCCAACCGATCGAGTTCTTTTCTCTTTTCTCCTGGTCGAAGGCTGTCTAACTCCTCCTCCAACTCCAGAACGCGACCTTTGAGCACGTTCTTTTCTTGGAGGACTTCTCGTAACTCCGATAATGTGAATCGAGGTTCATCATCAAGCTGAAAATTGATTTTGAATTTTTATAGTTTAAAAAAATACCATGGTAGCTTGTTGAAGGTCTTTGCAAACCCTATCTGTGTCGTTGAGCATTTTTCGCAGTTGAATGTTGGCTTCTTCGGTTTTTTCGAGTCTGAAGAGGAGATTTGAAGATTTTGAGAATGAGTTGAGTGAGTGAGTAAGTGAGTGAGTGAGATGAAAAAAAGGCTAGCATACCTCCTCAAAATTTCCGCTTTCTCCTCAACAATCATCCTTCCCTGCTTCTGAAGCGAGTGATTCTTCCTCAAAAGTTCCTCATTTTGCCGGATCAGCTTGCTAATAGCATTTTCCATCTGAAAATATTTTTTACTATTAAATTAAAAATGAAAACTCACATTTTCCACCTCGCACGTATATGAGGCAACGTCTTTTTGGAGTTGTTTGATCTCTTCTTTTTGGTGAATTGACATTTCTTTTAGATCCAAAATAACGCGTAGATCCTCTTCACGCACTGAAAGTCTCAGTTTGAGGAGACTCACTCACTCACTCACTCACTCACTCACTCACTCACTCACTCACTCACATTTTAAGATACTTACTTGCAGCACTAGTAGGACTATCAATATGGTTAGGCAGTGAAGACATTGTAGAAGAAAGAGTCGCATTCTCCGAAGTGAGAGATTTCACAGCTGAAGTCAACTCCTCAATATCCTTCTTATATGCCTCTTCAATCTGTTCCATTTCTGCCTCATATTTCTGATTCTGGGTCTGTCGCTGAGCTTTTTCTGCTTCGAGACGATCAATGGTCTTCTGTAGTTGGATTATGTCCTCATTTTCCCTTTCGTTGTAGTTTGCCAGGGCTTCCAGGGTTTCTAGAGCATTTACGACCTGAAATTATAAGTAAAATTATGTATAACATGCCTATGCTTCTAATCGAGAGTTATTCACGCGCGCTACCGCACCACCAGCCGCGTCGCGATCGCGCCATTTTTTTTATTAAAAACATGCGTTTCGAACATGTTTATAGATGAAAAAAAACGAGAAAAATTCATTAAAACAGCTAATTTTCGGGAATTTCCAAAGTAGAAGATGTTATTTTCTGATAAACTAGCACTTTTCTCCCGAAGTTGGCATTATCTTGTTTTCTTTCCCATAGAACAAGGCCAGAACACACAAATTAGCCGAAGGGAAAAGGGCTGCAGCGGCCGATTTCCGTCATCTGTCAATGCTGACAACTTATTCAATCACTGGCCGGAGTCTCAGACGTTCTGGGAAGGGAAATGAGTGCGTGGGTGGGTAGACTTGAAAAATACGTCATAAAATCCACTTGTTACGCTTCGTAGCGGGTTTTAAAACCGAAAACTTCCTAAAAAAAAAATTCACTGACATTCTTGTGAGCAAAGTCCTGAAAGACAGGAGATTTCATTTCTGTTTCTAGAAGTGTGAATTCTTGTTCAGTTTCTAGTGATCAAGCGTTGTTACGTCGCACGAAGCTGTTGCGCTCAGGTCACGCGGCGCGGTCGCGTTGCGGTCCGCACGCGCTTTGCAGCGTGCTAGTTTCTAGGCGAAAAAAGATACTTTTGTCTAAAAAAAGGTATATTAATCAACGCAGAATTAGGCGGTTTTATCAGAAAACTGGTTGAAACTTCTGAATTTTACAGATTTTCATCCCAAGATGAGCAAAAACCGCCTAGATTAAGAAAAAAGATTGCGGGGGAAAATTAAAAAGACTCAATTCTATTCAATTTATGCAATTTTGTAACTTGCAAATTGTTCTTTTGTAATTGGGCGCTCTCTCGCTGCGCGGCGCGGTCGGACGCCGTCAAACTTTACGCGTGTTCTATGAAAAATGCTAAATCTGTCTAAATTATGCATTAATCGAATAGTAAAAAAGGAAGCTTTTCATAAAAAGATACAAAAAAAACATAATTTTTAAGTTGTATACACATCATAAGCCCAAACACCTCCGTAGTTCCTGTTCTTATGCTGATGACTGTTCCGCGTGTTTCGTGGAATAGACAAGTGTTTCCACCTACCCAATTCCTAAATTTTGCAAACAACATTAATAATTTTGTTTAGAAATGAATTAATAACAACAATAATATAAACCGACCTTCGGCATAATCGATTCAACACAGTGGTTTCCATATTGTTCCATCATTCTTTCGAAATCTTTTCCTATCATTGCGGCCAAATCGTACACGTCGACCACCTGAAAGTGAAATTGAGGTATTTGCTTTGTAACTTTTGTAATATTAACTTTTCAAAGCCCATTGCCCTTTTTTTGGATCGCGGTCGATGAATTTTCTATGAGTGGGGAACAGTCACAGCGTAACAATGGGACGCTAACTGCTGAGTAAACATTACTTTGACTGAGTCATTGAAATTTTCGGTTTTTGGTCAAATAAACGATTGTGCTACTGTTTTATATGGTTTTTCCTGCTAGTGTTAGCTGAGTATTCAATGCAAAGCTTAAAAACAGAAAGAGAGGGAAAGAGACAGAGAGAGAGACAGAGAGAGAGAGACAGAGAGAGAGAAAGAGACAGAGACAGAGACAGAGACAGAGACAGAGACAGAGACAAAGACAGAGACAGAGACAGAGACAGAGACACAGACACAGACACAGACACAGACAGAGACAGAGACAGAGACAGAGACAGAGACAGAGACAGAGACAGAGACAGAGACAGAGACAGAGACAGAGACAGAGACAGAGACAGAGACAGAGACAGAGACAGAGACAGAGACAGAGACAGAGACAGAGGGGAGCAAAATGTTTATGTCATCTGAATTCGAAAAACTCACCTTACAATCCTTCCCTAGCCCCATGAAAAAGGGAAATGTCAATAAAAACAGCGGAATAGGTGGCGCAATGGGAAATTATTCGAATAAACCCAGTTGACCCGCGGTTTTCAGGGAGGCGATCGGGCGCGCAGGCGACGGCCACGTGACTGTGCGCCGCCCAGCCGGTGTAATGGCACTGTTCACTTCATTTCTGTTTGTTTCCCGGATTAGTTCCTATTTCTTGTTTATTTGGAGTACAAAAACAGGTATTTACTGTTTTTTCCTATCTAGATTTTGTCCGGAGCGCAATTTTTCCAAAGAAATGTTTCAAATTACGATGTAAACGTGTATCCGGAAGCATCTTCGACGTTTCATATTTTGTTTCACGGACCGCCTCATTAATCTATTCCGTTATGCATACAAATTTATAGGCGAAGGCCACCAAACGGCCCGCCGGAATTGGCGTTCGGGAGGAATTTGAAGCAGTTCGGGAGAGGAAGTGGGATCTCTCTGTTTTTGTCTCTCTCACTCTGTCTGTCTCTGTCTCTGTCTCTGTCTCTGTCTCTGTCTCTGTCTCTATGCCTTTGCAACAATTCTTTCTCTGCAAAAGCGTTTCACAACTGCAGGCGCTCCCCCAAATCAAATTTCATCCAACTTTCCCTCCAAAACAAGGCATTTTTGGCATGTTTGAGTGCAATTTCCGAACTTTTCTCGGAAGAGACTAATTCCTCTCTTTTGGAAACTCCTTCGTCTCCCCAAAAACCCGTCCCAATTAGTGGAAGATCGATAGACCGAACGGACGCACCGTGATGTGTTTCGATGGGCTCTGCGGCGACTGCCCCCTGGCTGACGGTGACGTCATCCTCCTGTCGGATTCTGCAACGAATTCTTCGTAGTTTGCGACCAGAGGCAGAGACAACGCCATTCCCAATCGATATCGATCGATAATAGGGAAAAGGCGGGAGTTTCGAATAATAGCGAGGGGAGATGACGAAGGGGCGTGGCTACATGGAATGAACGGTGTGGGAGAGCTGGGGCGGCCACGCCCCTCTAAGGGGGTTGAATGGGATTATGAGAAATGAAAACTATTAAGGGGATAAATGAGAAATTAATTTTAATTGGGGGCAATTGAGAAAAAAGTTCGAAAAATGCAAGAAATCGGGGGGAAACAACAAAAGATGTGGTTTTGGCTTTTTTCCGCTTTTTTTTTGTTTGATAGGGATAGCTTTTTAGCAAACAATAGAAATCAAAACAGCCAAATTGTCATCAATTTTACTTTATAGTCAGCTCAAGCTATTATATTGAAAATCCGCTCATTGATGGTGATTTTACTTTAAAATTTGACCAAAATGAGAATTTCCATTCCTAGTCCGAAAAATCACTTTTTTGTTTGTAAACTAATATAATTTTCAGTAAAATTCCATTTACAAAGAATATAAAATAGTAAAATAGTAATTTACAAGTATTTCTGGTAAGGCGTGGTCCTGCCGAATTGCGCAGGGTTGCTGCTAAACGTCGGGCAAAATGCGCGGGTCACCTTAAAAATCGCGCGCAGCGCTATGGGATTCATTTTTCTTTGTTCTACAATTATTTTGATTTTCTTTGTATATTTCTGGATAATTCCACAAAAATGTGACTTTTGGTAGAAAATTCGCCGAAAAACGTGCAAAAAACAACAATTCTCCCCGATTGTGCTCCTGGAAACATGAGAATTTGGAGAAAAAGTGCGTAATCAGTGGAAATGCATTGTTGAAACTGCTGATAACAGATGCCGCCGCCGCGGTTTAATCGGATCGCCGATAAAGTGGAAAAGATTGCTCTTTGCACCGATAAAACTTAAAACTGAATTTTCTTGGGATTCTTATGATTTTAAATCAAAAATTTACAAGTTTAACTTTTTTTTAAACAGTTGAATCGACAAATTAGATCTAAAACATATACTTTTCTTATAATTTGTCTGAAATACCCCATCCGAAAAATTTACCCTGTGTCATTTGGCGCACATCGTTGGTCTAAATTGCAGTCTTGCATCTCTCGCCTTTTCGGGCGGATTCCGCACATTATTTTCCCGTCCTTCTCGAAATTGGCGCCGGCTGCCCGGCGAGAAGAGGGCGGCTAATCAAATTCGAGAACAATTGCCCATCGAAAGGAGGCCTCTTCTCTTTTTCTCCTCTTTTGCACAAAATTCGTGGGAGAAAAACTAATTGAGGGGGTTATTTGGGGGCAAATGACGTTATGGGAATGGGAAAATCGACACGAAAGGGGGAAATTATTGGTTTGACAGGGAAAGAAAGAGAAATGTATGAAAAGTTGATTCAATTAAGTTTTGTTTGGTTTGAAACTGCGAAAGATGAAGAAAAACCGGTTGTAGCTGAAATGGAACGCGAAAAGTTGGTAATGGTGACGCAGAGCTATTAAATTGCTGAAGAGGCATTGCAAACATGCAGAAATTGAGAGATAGGAGGGGAGAGTGAGTGAGTGAGTGTGTGCGTGAGTGCCCAATTACTCTTTTGAGGCGTTAATTGCCAAAATCACCCCCAAAAATATGTCCGATTCGTGTTTTTGGATTCCCGCCAACCAGTTTTCGTGACTCATCTGTCGACAGCTGATGAAACACGGAGCGCAAAAGGGTCAACAATTGTCGTTTCACAGGGGAGTTTGACTTAAAAAAGAAAGAATCTGAAAAACTCGCGAAATTTTGTGACATTACAGCCTCATTCCACAAATGGCTTGGTGAAAATGACGGAAGTTGGGGCACAAAAGGTAGAGGTCTCAAGTTTCTGTCGCAAAAACTAATTCCGAGTGCAAACACGCATGACGAGGAGGGAATCGAATTATGACCTGTTGGAGGCTGCAAAAATTGGAGGTTGATTGGAGAAAAAGAAGCAATGTGTTCCGATTTTTTCACGACGAAGTATCTCCTACATCCGCCACAAAGTACGCATGCAGGGGAGATCGGAAGGTTTATCTAGCTCTATGGTTAATCGCCATAGTCAGTAGCAAGCATGGCAAAATTTGGGGCCGGGCCGAGAAAAATTTTGAAGCGGGCCGGCCCGGGCCGGCCCGAAAATTTTTTTTTTCGTTTTCTTTGATTTTCACATTGAAAAAAGGCACAAATTTTCGGTTGAGTCGGGCCGGCCCGGGCCGGGCCGGCCCATGAAAAATTTTGGAGCGGGCCGGCCCGTTGCCATGCTTGGTCAGTAGACACCATAGACGACTCTCCTCAAGAGCGAAACTGTTGGTTAGCCGAGATTTATATAACCTCCATTACTGGAGCGCCCTATTTGGTACGGGTGCGAGTCGCAGCCTCCACCGCCTTTCTAATTCGTCAAGGGGTTCATAAAGAGGTTTTTAGTACGGTTTCCACTTCTCACTACGGCTATAAATGCCCCTGAGTGTCCTATATACAAAAATAACCCAGTCAAACCGTAGAACGCGAAAGATTGGCACGATTTGAAACAAAAACCCGCTATAAAGTGTTTTTGTGATGACTAGACGGGAAAAAGCTGAAGATGAGCCACCCGGTGACCCAATCTATATTCAGCACAAAGTTCGGGCCAGCCAAAATTGAATGAAAAATTCGCAGAATTGCAATTTGAACTTTTATTTCTCAGAGCTGAATGAAAAAATTGTATTTGTACTTCAAGAATGTCTTTTGTTTTGGTTTTGTGTAAGTTTGCTGTGTGGGAAAAGTAGAATGCGGTTAAAGGGAAAAAACCTTGAAATGTTGTAGAACTGGCCGGGAGGGGCGAATTTGTCACTTATGAAAAAAAAATGTGTCCCGATTTTTTCATGAACACGTTTTTTCCTCCTACATCCGCCACAAAGTACGCATGCAGGAGAGATCGGAAAGTTTTATATTGCTGTGTTTACAATCGCCACAGCCAAAAGGCCATCGACGACTAACACTACACAGCCCGTCTATTTTGCGGTCATAAGATGCTTATATCAATCATAAGACGCTGGGGAACCGTCCGATTTGGTACGGGTGCGGGGCGCAGCCGCTGTAGCCGCCTAAACTCACAACAGGATCGTTTGAATACATATTTCAAACGCTGTTTTCCCAAAAGTACGCGCTTTATAAAAACAAAATAACAATAAAATGTTAAATAATTGATTGAAACATGTAAATCCATTCTATTTTGCCACAAAAAGATAATTTCTTATAACAAAAAAGTACATGGACCACCTCGAGTTTTAGCTGTTCATATTTGGGACCTACCCGTTGAAAATAAAAGAATTGGCCGCTTAAGTATTCTTTGTGAAAAATAAAAATCTAAATTAAGCTTTGATACTTGAAAAAGGTAAATATCATAATTTTAATATAAGAATGCTGCGTTCAGGAAGGAATAGAATGCGGTTAGAGGGAAGAAAGCCATGAAATGTTGTAAAACTGGCCGGGAGGGGCGAATTTATGACTTCTTTATGGCTGAAGCGCAGCCGACAGACGAAAAGCGTTGAGAAGAAGGGAGTTTATGGTTTCAAAAAGTGGGACACTCAATTATTTCATTTTGAAACTTCATAACTTGAAAAACTTTGTTATTTTCATTCCAGTGTGCAAATATTGCGCTGTTGTTAAGGCCCATCAATTTTTTGTTGTTTTTGGATTCAAAGAAGTCAAAACACGGGTAAAACTGGAATGCGGGTGTGGCTATCTCAAAAAATGGTGAAATGCCGATGAAAGAGCTAAAAAACGATCCGACGCGGAATGGCAAGAACCTGAAAAAAATTCGATTACTAAATGGAGCATCAACAAAGGAAAGAATGAAGAAATCTCATAGAATAAAGAAAATCATTTGAAAGATTTGGGCAATCACGACCTAAGGCTCCCAGGAGGCACTACAGCCGGGGGATATTCGGAGGCGGGGGTGAGAATTCGAGCGCGGAGCAAACATTGATGAAACGAAGACGAGGCGATAGGGATTACGGCAAGACAAAGGGCAGAAGAGGAGGGCTCTTGACAGAGAAAGAGAGAGAGAGAGAGAGAGAGAGAGAGAGAGAGAGAGAGACGGAGGGACGGAAGGACTGAGAGAGAGAGAGAGAGAGAGAGAGAGAGAGAGAGAGAGACGGAGGGACGGAGGGACGGAGGGATGGAGAGACGGAGGGACGGAGGGACGGAGGGACGGAAGGACTGGGGAGAGAGGGAAAGAGAGAGAGAGAGAGAGAGTGAGAGAGAGAGAGAGAGAGAGAGAGAGAGAGAGAGAGAGAGAAAGAGACGGAGGGACGGAAGGACTGAGAGAGAGAGAGAGAGAGAGAGAGAGAGACGGAGGGACGGAGGGATGGAGAGACGGAGGGACGGAGGGACGGAGGGACGGAAGGACTGGAGAGAGAGGGAGAGAGAGAGAGAGTGAGAGAGAGTGAGAGAGAGAGAGAGAGAGAGAGAGAGAGAGAGAGAGAGAGAGAGAAAGAGACGGAGGGACGGAAGGACTGAGAGAGAGAGAGAGAGAGAGAGAGAGAGAGAGAGAGAGAGAGAGAAAGAGACGGAGGGACGGAGGGATGGAGAGACGGAGGGACGGAGGGACGGAGGGACGGAAGGACTGGGGAGAGAGGGAGAGAGAGAGAGAGTGAGAGAGAGAGAGAGAGAGAGAGAGAGAGAGAGTGAGAGAGACGGAGGGACGGAGGGACGGAGGGACGGAGGGACGGAGGGACGGAGGGACGGAGGGACGGAGGGACGGAGGGACGGAGGGACGGAGGGACGGAAGGCCTGAGGGAGAGAGGGAGAGAGAGAGAGGGAGAGAGAGAGAGAGAGGGAGAGAGGGAGAGAGAGAGAGTGAGAGAGAGAGAGAGAAAGAGAGAGAGAGAGAGAGGGGGGAGAGAGGGAGAGAGAGAGAGAGAGAGAGAGAGAGAGAGAGACTTCGCCCCTACGTATACGCATGAGATGAGTGGTATGATAACGAAGGGCAATGACCGAGTGCGAACGGAAGGATCGCATTTCCATAACTGTGGTCAATGAACCGAACAAACGGCATATGATGGGGGAAGAGAATCTTAGGGGAAAAGAGATACACATGATAGAGAGGTGAAGAGAGCAAAAAGGAGTGAGAGAGACTCTGAGATTTTCCGAATGGCCTCATCTCTGTCTCGAACGTCAATCAACGCCCAGTGCCTCATTAAATAGCCTTATGCATATTTGGGAGACACCCACGTCAATGGTGTTACGTAAATATGGTAAAAGATGTGGTTTAAATGGTAATAAGAGACTTAATTTGTAAATGAAAATGAGTGTGAGACATGTGGGATGCCTGAGGAAAGGAGACGAAACGTCCTTTGTCTGTGTGCTAGATTGGATGAGTGGCTTTTGGTGTGGGAAAGTGCGCCTCCAGGTGGGAAGAATTGGAGCGATGGAGCCAATTCTGAGGGAGTGCATTTAATTAAGAGCTAACTCATCTCTCACAAGGGCAACTGTCCCTCAGAGTAAAAGTAGAAACCGGTTATTTCAGGGAAATGGAAGATAAATGACTAAAAGGGAGAGGGCCAAAAGAGCGACATAGAAAGACAACCTCCAAACACACACATGCACACACACACACACACACACACACACACACACACACACACACACACACACAAACACAAACACACAAACACACACATACACACAGTTTGAGAGATACAGGCAAGCATAGAGAGCGAGAGTGAGAGAGATAGAGAGAGAACAAGGTCCTACTTGAAAACTTGACAAAAGCTGGCAGGTGAATGGCGAGCGGTTTGTTTATGGCGACGGCACGACGAGGCATGCATTACATCTGACCACGCGTAAATATATTCCCACGCGAGAGAGCTCTTTCTCACAGGGAAGCCAGATTTGAAGGGTTTCGCTGAACAGAGATTAAGATTTGCAGTTTGCAAAACAGTAGTTGAGTAGTTGCAGAGAGATAGAGAGACAGAGAGACAGAGAGACAGAGAGACAGAGAGACAGAGAGACAGAGAGACAGAGAGACAGAGAGACAGAGAGACAGAGAGACAGAGAGACAGAGAGACAGAGAGACAGAGAGACAGAGAGATAGAGAGAGACAGAGAGACAGAGAGACAGAGAGACAGAGAGACAGAGGGACAGAGAGACAGAAAGACAGAGAGACAGAAAGACAGAGAGATGGTCTCCAGAAGCATAATGAAGGACATTGGATGATAAAAGGATGCCTTGTTAGCGCCATTAGCAACCCATTTCTCGGGGGTGACATGCTAATTAACAGCCCGTCTGGATAATTGGTCATGGGTTCAATCCCCTCTAAAACCATTTTAAAACAAAGTATTTATAAAAAATCTCTTAAAAATAGATTTCAAGTAGAAAAGGACTTAGACGGCGACTAGGAAAATGTGTTGCAGTGATTTATCACCGCTCGCCGGGGCGGAGGAACAGCTGCCCCCGCAAGACTTTGTAAAAATTGGGCAGAGTCTTGTTTTTATTGAGGAAAGAAGCTGTAATGTGATAAATCGGTACCCCCGCTAATAGATTGTCGTGTTACTTGCAGAACAACAGGTACAAAATCAAGAAATTGGTTTTTTGGCCCTGGATAATGAAATACGTTGTCAAAAGACGAGTACAAGCTACTTTCCGTCGTTTTGTTGGCTACGACAACAAAAGGGCTTCTTACAATGTGAGTTGTTCAAAGATTGTAGCTTGAAAGTTGTTTTATCAAACTACGAAAAGCAAAATGAAAGAGGAAAACGAAGGGTATTGGCTCGAAGTGAGGGTAGGTAAGATGTGTTGTGTTGTGTGGGTGTGTGTGTATGTATGTGTGTATGTATGTATGTATGTATGTATGTATGTGTGTGTATGTGCGTGTGCGTGTGCGTGTGCGTGAGCGTGTGCGTGTGCGTGAGCGTGTGCGTGTGCGTGTGCGTGTGCGTGTGCGTGTGCGTGTGCGTGTGCGTGTGCGTGTGCGTGTGCGTGTGCGTGTGCGTGTGCGTGTGCGTGTGCGTGTGCGTGTGCGTGTGCGTGTGCGTGTGCGTGTGCGTGTGCGTGTGCGTGTGCGTGTGCGTGTGCGTGTGCGTGTGCGTGTGCGTGTGCGTGTGCGTGTGCGTGTGCGTGTGCGTGTGCGTGTGCGTGTGCGTGTGCGTGTGCGTGTGCGTGTGCGTGTGCGTGTGCGTGTGCGTGTGCGTGTGCGTGTGCGTGTGCGTGAGTGAGAGAGGGAGAGATAGAGAGAGAGAGAGAGAGAGAGAGAGAGAGAGAGAGAGAGAGAGAAATCTGACGTGTAAAGCAAAAGTCTGAGTGCATCAATCCGTGGTCTCCAGAATGAGTGGCCATGAATAGGCATTGATGCGGGTTCATTGCTTCCCTCCGCCGGCGTACGGAAAAATCACATTTGGGTCACGCGTTTTCTCGCGTCTTGATTGAGGCACTACGGCCGCAGCGACGTCAGAATTGAGTCATAGGCAACTGAAGACCAAAAAATCTCTAAAGTTCAGAAAACACGAGGTAAAATTGGGAATGTTTGATCCTTCATGTCTCATTCTCATTAAGGAAATACGTAGGAAGCGAGTGTAATGTAGATGGACATCCATCATTTCCGTGTGCGAACAGCCGACTGGCAAATCCCTGGCTCAAAAGGGATCATGGGGGAACATAAACAGAGAAGAGACTGCGGCAAGGACTGCATGCGGGAGGATTAGATGCCAAGGGAGGCAATCAAATTATAATGGGAGGCGGAGGAGAGAGAGAGAGAGAGAGAGAGAGAGAGAGAGAGAGAGAGAGAAAGAGAGAGAGAGGGGTTATTGATCCGGTTTCCTCTTTTAACTGTGATTAATGAACAACAGAAACCTGAGACAAGAGGGTGAACCCACATCATTCGGGAATTGGAAAACATTGGTTCGCGGTTTAGGAAACTGAATATCTATATCTCACTAACTCACTCACTCACTCACTCACTCACTCACTCACTCACTCACTCACTCACTCACTCACTCACTCACTCACTCACTCATTCACCTCACCTCACCTCACCTCACCTCACCTCACCTCACCTCACCTTACCTCACCTCACCTCACCTCACCTCACTTCACCTCACCTCACCTCACCTCACCTCATTTGGCCACTCTCTCTCTCTCTCTCTCTCTCTCTCTCTCTCTCCCTCTCTCTCACTATTTCTCTCTATAAATCTCTATAAAATTGTTTCGAATTTCGCAAAGCCTGTCACAAAGATGGCTTCGTTGTTTTCACTTGCGGTCAGCCGTGAATAAATGAATTATATTGCGGCACAACATGTTCGAACGGCTTTGTAGTTCTCTAAGCCTGAACGTAAACAACAGTTAATCAGGCGTTTTGAGGCTGATCACAAGAAACAGAGAGAGAGAGAGAGAGAGAGAGAGAGAGAGAGAGAGAGAGCACAAATAGAGGCGTTTGCTCGACGAAGGATCCGATTCCCTGAGGCACTCATTTTGGCAGCCGTGACGGATGGGGAAAGTCGGAAATAGAGAGAAGACGAAAATTGCCACTTGCAGTAAAAAAGTGGAAAAGCGACTTCACCAACTTTTCGGAGGGAGTTTTCAAAAGTCTCCAGTTAGTTAAAGGCAGAGGTCCAGAAAAATGAAAATGGACCTGTCCATAGCGCAACGTAGGCGAGAGAGTGCCATTTTCAATGGTCAAATGCAGAGAGTTTTATTATTAGCATGGACAGGTCCCCCTCTTCATTTTACGTGGGCCTCTGCCTTTAAGCGAAATTTTTAAGAAAGATAATTTTGAAAATATGAATTCGCTGGATAATTCCCTTGTTACTGTACCATTTCTGCCCAGCAGCGTCGCAGCCGGGTCCCTACACTACAGAAAATGCTTTTAGAGATTCTGACGAGCTTTTCTCTTCGGTGTAATATGAGTCATGAATGGGGCGGAAAAAGAGATGCTATCGTCAGAACGCTGCGTGCTTTTATCCCACAGAGTGCTGCCTGTCGATCTCGCTCTCTCTCTATTTATCTATCTCTCTGTATCTCTCTTTCAGTCACTATATATCTGTTATGCCTCTTTAAAAGTATTTTTCCAGACGTCGCATAAATCGATGCTTCTCTACTCTAAACAAGCTAATTTTTGAATTGAGAAACAGGAAAAGTGAGTTTTATTTCATCACCAATTAAAATTCAACTTAAATTTCAATTTACAGGTTGTTAAAATTCGGGAGGATCGACCTCTCTCCGAGATGAGGAACTCAGGCGGAATGAACAAAATATATATAGTCCTCGCCCACCGACCTTGGATGGAGATTTAATGTACCTGCGAATCTAACAAAACGGACGTAGTTGCGTACGCTGCCGGCTGGTATTTTTATCTCCACGACTAGTGCCTTTTGTACTTTTTTTTTCGTTTATTTTTTATTTGGACTGTATATTTTGTATTTTTTGTTCTTTTTTAAAGGTTTCGTTTACAAAAAAAGTGTTTTTGCAAAAAACAATAGTTTTTTCAAGTAAATGTTTGTTTAAATCCTTATTTCGTATTTTTTTAATTTCTTTTTTTTTCACTCTTCTTACTTAATGCATTCATTTCAGGAAAGTCCCCTCATGAGAAGATTGGGTTACTTCGCTTTTGAAGGTGAGTCTTTTATTATTTTTATTTAAATATGTCAATTTTAGGTTCACCCTCAAAGAAGACGGCAACGCGCCGTGTGTCTCCGGAACCTCCTCTCCCCACCATCGTCCTCCCTCCTGGATTTGAAGAATGGAACGAGGATCCTCCCACCTTCAGTCCCGTGTACAGTGAGTCATATTTTTGGGTGAAACCCCGCAGAAAAAATGTAAAAAAAGCCCTCTAACACTTTTTGTTAACAATTAATCATTTTAATTATTTTATTATTTTCCCTTTTGTGTTTTTCTAAAACAAGGTAGCTCAAAATTCAGTCAATATGGCCATTCATTTTTTCAAAGTTAAAATCAAAAATCACGTTAAAACGACTAATTTCTCTCCCGTTTATTTATTAAAATCGCTTTTAGCCCTTTAAAAAATTCCCTTTTTTCGGTTTTCAAAATCGGTCATAATTTTAATTAACTGCATAAGGTTTCACCCAAAAATATGCTCCTTTTTGACTGTTTAATATAATAATGCTTCTGAAGTGCAAATAAAGATTTCATAAAACTGTGTTCTATGTGAGTTTGAGATGGTAGCGGTCGGTCAGTTCGAGTGTCACAAACCTCGAGCGTGGTGCATGGAAGACAAGACGGGGCACGGCATGTCCTGGTGCAGACAGAGGTTTGGAAAACACCTCTTTTTTATGGAGTTATTTGCAGTCCGATCTGGCTGCGGACATGCAGCAGTTAAATTCAGTTGGGTTCGTTCCCCCAATGGGAACATGCTGTGCGAAAAGACGAAGGAGGTTGGTCGGCGAGTTTTCGCGTATAATCGGGAACTGTGCCTGGCTTTGGGGAGCCAATTCTCCGTCTTTGGCGACGCTGCGGTTCTGACTTCGAAGATGACAGGCATTGGAGTCAAATCGATCAAATCCATCTGCAAACCTAATGACGATTCTTCTCTGAAGATGGGTGACAACGCAGGCCAACAGCTCCCTCTCCCTCCTTGCACCTTTAAAACCAAAATCATTCACACCGAAAAAACTCGGTCGGGCAAAATTGCCGGAAAATTCGAGCCAATGGTTTTAGACTCCATCAGGCGGTATATCCACTTTTGTTACAGCAAAGAAAAGCGAGTCGCGATTTCGGAGCTGAATGCCCAGTTGACAAAAGAACTGGCCGAATTCCAATTCAAGGTGTCTGATCGGACCCTAACTCGTTTGCTGAAGGGTATAGGTTTTTCGTACCAAAAGGTTCGCGATCGCTGCGTTCTCTACGAACGATCCGACTTGATTGCTTGGAGGGAGAGGTATTTGAAGGAAATGAGCGTTTTTCGGTCTCAAAACGCATATGTCACCTATTCCGACGAGACATGGGTATTCGAGGGTATGAGGTACCCATACGACTGGGTGGACACCAAAGCTCTGGGTTGGTTTTTGCACCTTTTCTCATTTTAAACCAGCTTTTGCAGAAGATCCGTTGCAATTCCGTAAAGATTTTGCAAAAATCAACCCAGTTCCCAGTGCCAGTCGAGGGAAAAGAGCAATCATGCTCGGCGTGATTTCCGAGACGGGAATGATTGAGGAATGTTTCGAGGTACACTTATTGACAAATCCAACTGAACAAGGTTAAGATGTGGGGCAGTGGCATGTCGGACGACAAGGACTATCATCACACCCTGAACTCCAAAGCGTACGAAACGTGGCTGCACAAGGCCTGTAAAACGGTTGCAAGGATGGCTGGGTGCCGGAAGCCGATTTTCGTTATCGACAACGCGCCGTACCATTGCGAGGTTGTCGAGAAGGTACTTTGAGGACGCGTGTTTGCCTAAATCCTAATTCAGATTCCAACGAAGTCTTCCACAAAATCAGACATTGTCGATTTTCTTGTTAAAATTGGCGTCACGTGCGACGTCAAGCAGCTGAAGACGGAGTTGCAATCGCTTCTGGACAGCTACATCGCCTCTCAAGGAGGTCGCACCAAGCTCCGGCAGTACAAAGTAGATCTTCTCGCCCAGCAGTACGGAGTCACAGGGGTGCGGTTGCCACCGTACCACTGCACTTTGAATCCGATAGAGTTCTATTGGGGCTGGATCAAAACCAAACTTTCCAAAGTGGTCACCTCCGGCGACAAACTGACCGACTTCCGCACCTATGCTCTGCAGTTCATGGCCGAGATGCGGGACGAGACCAAGGAGGCCTTCTTCAAACACGCGCTGACCGTTGAAAAGGATTTCATTCTCAAAGATCGCCTTGTCTTCTTGGACATCAAGCCTTTTATTATTCCGCTAAATGACGACTCTGATGCCGAATCTCTCTTTGCTTCTGATGATGAGCCCGATTTGGACGAATGGGGATTTGAAACGGAGGACGACGAAAACAGTGGTCTTCCTGTCGACAAAGAGGAGAAAGAACGTCTTGAGGGGCTTTTTAAGAATTCGAAATACCTTTAATTGATCCTATATTCTAATTTTCTACACAATTTGGTGTTTTTTTATCAGTTTCCTTGTTTTATTATTTATTCTGTACATCTTTTAATTTGTGAAAAGATTTGTTATTTAAATGAATTTTGTACTTTTTACAAGCTTGGTCAAAAATAAAATAAGAAATGTATCAATTTTTGCAACAAAAAAAAATAGGTTGAAAGGTATTGCGCCACACCTGGCAGGCAACAGCGGGGTATTTAAGCGCGTGAGCGCTACGCCCTGCCAGGCGCCGTGGTCAAGTGGATAAAAGGGCGGCCTGCGGCGCAGTTTGTTTTGAAGGGGTTGTTGGTTCGAATCCTTTACATTTAATTTGACACCAAGAAATTTGAAATTCCCGCTGTTTCATTACGGTAGTTCGTTGTTTATCTGTTGTATAGGGCCAAGCTCTATGGGCGAGCACTATATTTAAAGATGAAGAGTGTTTTTTCATTAATTGCTTTGTTTGTTTTTGAACTTATAATTAGACTAAAACTATTTTTAGGCTTCTCTAGTTGAAGAGAACAGCCGACGTCAGGAAGACAAAGAAAAAGGAATGAAAAAGGTAAATGATAAAAAACGAATATAAAGCAACGCTCTTCCAGATTGCGGATCGAATGGGAAATGGCGGAAAGTCCAAAAAACACCGAATAGGTTGGTTTTTACTTTTCATTCTATTTTTTATGTTTGTGAACTATAAACTACTTTAAAAAATTTTCACTGCCGCTCCGTGTTTGCCGACATTTTAAAATAGCAATGTGGAGAACAATGAAGAGGCACGAAGGAGTAAGGACAATAGAAATATATTTAATAAGTGCGGAAATAGAAAAAAAAATCAATTTCTTTCATTTCAGATTTTGGCCACCGGTCCCGCCAAAAGAAGCCTTAAAGAAGCGAAACTGTTAGGAAGATGAAAAAAATATTATTAGAAAAGGTTTAAAAATATTATTAGAAAAGGTTAATAAATGTGTTAACCCAGTGAAGTTTTTCAGTTGTGACTAAGAATAAGTGAGGAATGAGCTTCAGAGAGAGAGAGAGAGAGAGAGAGAGAAGAGGGAGAGAGAGAGAGATGAAGAGTTGCAGATGAATGGAGACAGTCAGGGAGCGGGAGAGATTGAGAAAGGAGAAAGTAGAGGAGAGATGTACGGAGAGAAAGTTAGAGACACCGAGTTGAGGAGAAAGGGCGAATAAAGAAAGGAAAAAGAAACAACGACGGAAAAGAAGCCACAGTGACAGAGAGAGAGAGAGAGAGAGAGAGAGAGAGAGAGAGAGAGAGAGGAGGTTACTAAAGAAGTAGAGAGAGAATAGTGAACGCGATAAAAAAAAGTAGGCGCGAATGTCTCTCCACGAAAAAAATTATTTGAAAACCATTTTCCCGCTGTAATGCTGTAATGCCGCTGTAATGACGCACAGCCGCGTCGCTGTTCTACAAAAAAAAGTGATCGTTTCGATTCTCGGAGTATTGAAAAATCGTTTTCCGTGGGAATTCCATAGCAACTACACCATTCTGCCCAGCCGCGTCACAGGCGTGTCGCTACACTGCAGAAAATGCTTTTAGAGTTTCTGACAAGCTTTTCTCTCCGGTGTAATATGAGTCATGTAGGGGCGGAAAATGGATGCTATCATCATAACGCTGCGTGCTTTTATCCCACGGAGTGGTCTTACAGTTCCATTCGTATTCCTTTGCCTACCGCTCGCTCTCTCTCTCTCTCTCTCTCTCTCTCTCTCTCTCTCTCTTTCTCTCTCTCTTTCTCTCTCTCTCTCTCTCTCATGTCTCTCCAAAAGACTCTTTTCAGACGTCGCATAAATCGATGCTTCTCTACTTAAACAAGCTAGTTTTTGAAATGAGGAACATGAAAAGTGGGTTCTACTTGCTTTGTAATCAGCAATTAAAATTCAACACAAATTCCGATTTACAGGATTTTAAAGGTCGGGAGGGTTATTATTCTAACGACGACGCAGCTGGAAAAGGTTGAAGCGAGAGAGACAAGAGACTAAATTTAAGAAATAATATAAAGGGTAATTTTTATTTTTGAGCTCATTATTAAACTAAAATATATTTTTAGACTTCTCGAGTGGTTTATTTGGTCGAAGAAGCACGGAGACGCAAGGAGCATAAATAGTGAGAAGAAAGTAAGGTGAATAAATTTGGAAACTATGCAGTTAACTTTTTTTTAAAGAATTTCCTCAACTGAGGTGCAGCGAGAACAACAAACCCGAGACGAGGAGGCGGGGAAAGAAGTATGGAAAAGGTAATTTTTAGAATAGAATATTAAAAAACCATATTGATTTCAGTTTCTGACCACCCTTTTTTGTGACCACCACGGAGAAGTCCAAGAAGAACTCCTTGGTGCCGTAAAGAGATGAAGACAAAAATTGTTTGTATAAAAAT